>JAAGNO010025868.1:0-64197 GCA_033439905.1 Ceryle rudis
AAAAAAAAAAAGAAAAAAAAGAAAAAAAAGAGTTCATTAAAAAAATGTCCACTTTTTCTGCTTTAGAAATGACCACAATACTGCAGACATATCAATCCCTTTCCTATTTGTCTAAATACACCAGCTTATGTGAATAAGGAGAACTGAACAAGACCTCTTCCAAAAACACTCCACCAGTCAAAGCTGGAAAGGTCAGATTGTTTGAAAATGACTAATGATTAGTTTATAGTCCTTTAATACACAGGTTCCATAACAATGGAATTAATCTTTAGAGGAAAAAGCATTAGAAGGTAGTTTACTCCCAAGGGAGACGCGATGGGGTTTTTGTACTAATAGTTATGATGAGCACTCATCAGGACAGACAGCAAAACCCCAGGACGTCTCATTGTTTAATCAGGTCGGGTAATATCAAGTTGATTAATCAGCTGCACTTCCTTCTGACAGAAGCTGTTCGTGTTTGCAGCAGTGGTAGTGCTCCTCACTCTGCACATCGCTGATCGCAGTGAACTCTCGGGAGCTCATCTCCAACTCTAGGCAGAAAGAGCAATGTTTCATTAAGCTTCTCCTATCTTTTTCTTCTTTTTGAGGTTTTGGGGATTCGTTCTTGCTTTGTTCTCTTTTGGATACTGTTTCTTTTGAACAGGAAAATTCTTTGAAGTGAAATCCTAGAAACATTTTGTCTGTGTGCTGTGACTAATGTTAGTGTATTGAAGGTGAATTGGGTGATTTAGTCAGACTTTCCCCTTGACTTCCTCAAGGGCAGGTTTTCACTGTTTAAGTGAAGTCTGTCTTAGTTTCTCTGATAAAGACTTTTTTGAAAGCTACCATAAATGTGAGGGAAAATTAAGAAGGACATGCCCGCCGTCTGCATTACCCAGCCACATCAGACCCCATTCCTGCTGAGCCCACACAGGGCCATTTGGGTGGATACCAAACCAGGGGGCTGTGCTTTTTTTTTTTAATCACAGCAGATTTCCATCTCCCATCTCCATGATTTTCCGAGGATAATCCTTGCCGGCACCCTGAAGCACATGTTTGCCCATACATAAATGATGCAATGCACTTAGATTTATGTGCTTTTGTGTTAGAACATGTTAAAGGACAGACATATAAGGATGAGGAATAAGTATATAGGCTGTCATATGGGTAAGTCACTTTGTATGTGAAAACCTGTTCCAGAACTGTAGTTCAAGGGCTAAACTCAGTGCAAGGGAAAGGTGTGCTATCAAATGTGGGTTTTAAGCATGACAATGGTCGTGCATCGCTCGTAAGAAAAGTGGTATATCTGAGTGTTGTTTGAAGTCCATTGTCCTGATTTGGGCTGGGATAGGGTTATTTTTCTCCCTAGTAGCTGGTACGGTGCTGTGTTTTGGATTTAGTGTGAGAATAATGTTGATAACACGCTGATGTTTTAGTTGTTGCTAAGTAGCGCTTATCCTAAGTCAAGGACTTTTCAGTTTCCTGTGCTCTGCCAGCGAGCAGGTGCACAAGAAACTGGGATGGCCCATGACCAGGACAGCTGACCCAAACTACCCAAAGGGATATTCCATAGCATAGAACATCATGGGAGGAGTTGGCAAGGAGGAGCTCAGGGACTGGCTGGGCATAGGTCAACAGGTAGCGGCCACTTGCATTGTGCATTACTTGTCTTTTCTTGTGTTTTATTTCTCTCTCTTTTTGTTATATTTCTATTACTAGTATTTTCTGTTATTATTTTATTTTACCTGTTAAACTGTTCTTATCCAAACCCACAAGTCTTACACTTCTTTTGATTCTCCTCCCCATCTCACCAGGAGTGGGAAGGAGTGAGCAAACTGCTGTTTGGTGTTTGGCTGCTGGCTGGTGTTAAACCACGACATCCATGGAGTTCATGAATGCGTGTTAGAGATGGAACCCGGTGGGCTGTGACAAATTCCTGTGTGGTACAACGATCCATAAGTCAAATTCCTAAGTCAAATTCCATTGTATTAAATGCAATGAGCCTGAAACTATGAAGAAGAGAATTCACTTTTTAATTTGCAGTGATCTAAATTCAATAAAATGCAAGATATGCTGTGGTTACATATAGCAGGAGTGTGGCAGTGGATCAAAACAATGCTTCTTTTAAGTGAAAGCTATTTAAAACTATTTTATCAATTTTGATTTATATCATTTGGTCTGAGAGCATGTAAATGCTCATTTATCCATTTTGCAAACAGGAAAGAAAATTATTAAATGGCAATAATGAGCAGTGAGATTCTATACAGCCATCTCCTATTACTACCCAGTAATGCATTCTAATGTCTAAAGTGTCCTTTGGTGACAGCTTCGAAGCAGATCATTGGTGCTTGCTAGCACTAAAGTGCTTCCTTTTTAAAATAATTTCTTGTACATTTTACATGGCTATACTAGGACATCACGCTTTCTTTTTTTCGCTGTGTATCAGGTGAAGCATTTAAGGAGGGGACAAATGAGCAATAGAAGTACTGCCAGATTTTAAGCCTTTGTTTTTGGTGTTCTTTGAAAGGGTGAATGTGAGAAATATGCAAACTATAAATGGAACTTTGTGTAGTTTAGAAAAAAGAAGCTTATATTATTGCATGTCATCATCTTCTGTCCTCTCCATTTGCCTGTCTCTATATGTCTTCTTTTGTCTAATTGCACAATAATCATAAAGCAATGATGTTTGCATCTTGCAATTCTTATGAAATTGCGACTAAAGGAACAAATGCATGTGCATTAGTATGTGCTATTATCCCATTAAGGATGGGAAGAGAAACACACCTTTGAATTTCAAAGACCTTTAACATCAAGGCATTAAATTGGAATCAGTCATTTAATGGACAGAGATGGGAGAAAAAAGGTTATCTTTTTTTTTTTTTTAATGTGTTCTCTTCTTTTTCTTTCTTTAAAAATCACTGAAATAGAATACTGTGAAAAAAGTCAAGTCATCAGTGAGCATTTAAGAACATCCCCAGGCAAAATTTGAAAGCATCAGTTGCTGCAGAGGTGGAATTTCCACACGCTTCGGTTTCCGGATGCTTGTTACATTTCTAAGATAGTTAACTAGCTCATATAGCTACCTCACATCCTGATGGATGTGAAGGCAATTCAATCTTTCTGAGAAAGAAAAATTAATTTATTAGCTTGGTGTGCTTGTCTCAACAGATCAATAAATACTGAAGCCTCAGTAGACACAACTGAATTGTAGATGGGGGAGTTCCATTTTCCCCAGGGTTACTTTGGGCCAGTTTTCTCTTGTTTCACTATATTTTTACCAACTGATGTTGGAGTCTGATCTTTGGCTGCTACCTTTTGTCAGATTTTCATAGACAGGCCTTGACTGTGCTGTCACTTTTTCGTGAATGTGGATCCTGTGTGGACATGAACACGCACTGAAACTAAGTGGGCCTTCCCATTTCGTGAGATCTTCACTTTGTCTCCAGGACTGTGAATGCAGTTGTGGAATTGAGACTTAAGTTTAGAAAATGCCCTGTAATCTTGCAAAGGAAGTGCATGTGGGGAGTACCTGCGAAATAGAGGGATGAGAAGAAACTGAGACTTACATACAAATTGCATCTGTGTTGACGTCCTGTTTGATTTATCCTCTTCTGGTCAAAAAAGCAAAACAGGTAACATTGCCAGCCTACCATTTTCCAGTTTAATCTACCAGAGGACATTTAAATTAGATGTTTTACTTCAGATAGATCTCTAACATAATCCTACACTTCTTTGCTACAGAGAAACAAATATTAGTCCCCATTGTCATATTCACATTGTATGAGCTGGTGGTGGAGGACTTCACATTATTCAGATATTCTTAAAAATGCACCTTTAGCATAACGGTTTCTTTTCATGAAGAGTGAGGGGGAGGTCCTACAGGTAACGCTTGCCCCATGGAGTCATAGTATGTGTAAAGTAAGATAAATGCAAAATAATAGTGCTGATGCAGAGAGTATTTATGTTCCGTATGCAATATGAATATCCCCCGCAAGAGGAAAATTTGTAAAAAGAAAATGTTACCAGTTGAGCTGTAAAAATCTTGAATAGCTGATTCGTTACAAGTTCTCCCTTTGCTTTAAGGGGATTTGCTATAAACATTTTTATTTCCCCTCTGTGTATGAAGCACCCGGATAACCCCAGAACCGTGGTACAGAGACCATTCAGGTCAATGGATGCCTTTGCACGAGCTTCAGTTGTCTTTATGTTGGGCTACGGTGTGAGAGTTGTGGTGCTTCCAGTGTTCAAGGGGTCAACATCTTTTCAGAAATGCATTTCCATGAAAAACTTCATTTTTGAAGAGTCATTAGTAGTATGGGTTTGCTCAGATGGAGCTGTGGCTTGCTCTCTATGGTCTTAATACAGATGCAATTTTAAAGTGTATTTTTGGGTAGGATTCTGGGAACTGAGCAGACATACAGCAATACAAAAGGGGGGGAGGTAGTGCATATTTGAAAGCCAGCAAATGAGTATGTTAAGTGATCATTTTGTCTTAATATTTGATAATAAAACCTATGTTCTATAGAAGCCTTTTAGGACATTGATCATATATATGGTTAATTCCGGTGTTTGCAGACTTTGATACTGAAGTTTTCCATACCTGGGCTAAACTCAGGGTTCTTTGAGAGTTACTGATTAAAATTTAAAGACTTTCTTGCAATGCTGTCTGAATTACGGGAAAGAAAACAGATAGTAGAAACACTGAATATGCACTGGAAACACTAACTGTGCGCATGCAGTCAGCATGGGGGTAAAAATGGAAATAGCTGCAAAAGGCTGCATATTTCTTTAATCCAAACCACTTCCATTACATGTTTCTGATTTTACTTCCCAATAATGCAAACCTAAAATAAGGACAACCAGAAATTTTGCGCAGAAATCTTACTTCCTAAGGAACAGTATTTTTGCAAGAGTTGGAGGCTAGAAACAAAATTCCAGGAACGTGAAATATTCTCAGGAAAGATTCTAAGGCAGCTTGAGGAAACCTGTCTTGTCTCAGGCTTTCCTGGATTGTTTTTGGCACTTGGGGTAGGCACGTCTTTCATGGGACAGTGCCAGGATTGCTTACTTCCGTACAATAAATCATACTACAAATCAAAAATGCTAAAGCAAATAATGACAAATCCCACGTTTTTGTTTTGTGATTTGACACATTTTGTACCACTGAGGGAAATGTGAGTTAAATTTTAAACTCTTCTTTGCATCCAATAATATGTTCTTAATTTGTTTCTTAAAAACAAAAAAAAGAGAATTAAGATGAGATAGTCATATAATCCCTTCAGGTGGGAGCTTTACTGAAGAAACAACACTAAGCGTCACAAGATTGAATGAAATCATGAAAGTGGACAACATTGCAATTTACATGAGAGATCCTATGTCTTACTGAAGGACCTGTATTACAAAGTCTTTCTATAAATACTATTTCCTTTTCAAACTTTTTCTGTTTCTGCTGCTGTCAGTTTTGGGGTTTTAGATATTCTCCAGCTTTAGATATTCTGCCTTTGAAGGACAGGGTAGAGAATTTTCCGCACGTAAGTCACACATGGCTGGAGTGATCCCATATTTGATACTTAGGGATTTGATACCTGAGGGGCAAAACTGGGATAGCTCTTGTAACTTGTTGGAAAGGACTTCCAGATTCACTAAAAACTAATCCTAGAAGATCACTGGTCTATCACTGTTAACTGTGACAGTCATCAAGCAGGTTTATGGCTACATCCAGACCAGCAAATGAAACAGGCCTGGACAGCCCTCTGGAATTGAGGCCAAGAGCCACAGAGCCACCCATGTCCGTGGCATTAGGTCCCAGTCATAGTGGCCATGTACAAGCTAACACCTGGAACTGGTGTATGGACCAAGCCACTACTGGGAACAGACCCCAGGCACGTCTGGGAGCAGACCAGGTGGAAAGCATGGACCAATGCCATGGCAGAAACCTGTCGCACCGCCTAGCAGTGTAGAGAGCTGAGCTTCACTACCCATTCACTGGTATGGAAGCAGCACACATCATCAGCCTCACTAATTGTTTGCCAGCTTGTCTATGGGCACATCTTGTTACTTCCCTCAGACCACTTGGCAGATAGGCAGAAGTCAAAAATGATGAGAGAAGAGGCGTGCATCTTCTCTGCCCCTGAAGAGAGCGTGCTGCGTGCCTCCTGCCCAGGCCTAGAGAGGACACTGCCTATTTCAGCTGTGCCTTATGCCTAGATACCCAGTTTGCTTTATTTCATTAATTGTGCACATAATTAATATATGTGCACTGATTTGAGGAATGGATTTAATGATGGAGAATGGGAGCTCTGTGTTCCTTTTAGGCAGAGGAATGCTTGATGGGTTGGATGTGTCAAGCCAGAGAAGTGCGCGTTTACAGCAGGGGTTATTGATTCTCCTGGGGTGTTTCTGACTGATGATGGTGTCTTTAAAGATGAAAATGCTTTGGGGTTAGGATGGGACATATGCCAGGAAAAAAGATTCACTCAAGGCATCTTCAGTGAAGCAGAAATGCAAGGTAAACCATTTTTTTCATATAGTGCATGTACCATATAGTGGAAGCAAGCCAGCTCATGTTAAACTTCTCACACTTACATGTGCTTCTGCTAGTGAAGGGATGATAGCGTGTTACCCTAGTCTGGACAGCAAGAGGAATCAGCGAGTGAGTCAGTAACCAAGGAAGAAGACCCATAATGTTTTGGGTGAACCTTAATCATGTCTTGATTTGAGTGTCTTGGTTTCCATTTTTCTGTGAACTCCCACAAAGGTTAGCGCCTTTCTGTGAGCATGTGAAGGCAAAGTAAATGCAAGGAATGGTAAAGAACTTAACTGGGTGGAGAAATAATTTTCTTTATGAGAAATAATAATTGATTTTAGCAGACATGGTGTGAATGTGTGTGTGTGACTATGTTCATGTACAAAGGTATGTACATGTATCTGTATGTATATAGGTGTATGTAAATCTAAGAGCATATATAAGTATAGATGTATGTAGAGAGATGAGTTTATTTTTAAGTACATATATGATTGTGTGTGTGCTTCTTGAATCATTCAAGAAGGGAGCAGAAATTACATGACTTTTAGTTGCTGGATGGATTTTGCTGTCTTGTGGAATGGTAGAGACAGGCAACTCTGTATTAGCTTTCCAAGTTGCCTTATTTTACACCCAAGTCAAATTCAGTATTAGTCAGCACTTAGTGTCATTAGAAGGGATTGGCTGGGCTAGTGCTATCATTCTGCCTCAGGAAGAAAAAAAAAAAAAAAGAAAAAGCCTACTGTATTTTGTCAATAACAAGCCATACGTGGCCTTCTTGAAAGCAAAACTACAGTTTCAAATAGCTGGAAATTGAAGTGCCATTTCAGTAAAGGTTGTAAAGGCTGGTGTAAGTAGACAACTTCATTTTGTAGACCTGTCACTCAGATTGCTTCCATCAAGAGTAAACTCACTCTAACAGAACACCTACTAACACAGCAGTATTTTAACTATAAGCTTAGTACAGCGAGGCTTCTCCCTTAGGTAGGGGAGCTGCAGCATGCTGTGCTGTTTTGGAAAAGGTCGTTCACTCATGTCTAGGTTCCTCCTACTCAAAGTTAGTCTGGGGAGCTAATGCTAGTGTTTGTCCCAGGATTCAACACGGCCCATGTAGAGAAGAGTTCATCTTTGGAAGATGACTCAGATTGCCCTCAGGCTGAAGTCTTTCTTCTCCACTGATTATAGAGGGAAATGAGTTTGGCAAGCACCTATCTCAGCTCTTCAACTAGGTCTCTAAAGTTAGGTTGGATTTATCAGAAGGCAGGTAGACCTTTTGCACTTTAGCTGGTTCATACAGGAATTTTGCTGTTCATGTAACTCAGCGTATGTTCCTTCACGCTCCTGACATTGCTCTGAAGTCTTGTTGTAGAAACTCAGTTCAAACATCTGTCCAACTCCCATCAAGTTCTCAGCAAAGCACAGCTTGGATCACAGAAATTTGTATCCCTGGCTTTGCCTTGAGACTATGCCCGCTGAGTTGCACAGCAACACCAGAAAGTAAAACATACTGAACTTGGCAAAATGCAAATGATACAATATAAAATTTAAAGTTGCAGTGTACTCTCTTGAACTGATCTGTACATGTTACAGTAAAGATAGAGTGTAGCTATGCTGACCGAGGCCCACTTTATCCTATGCCTGTGAAGATCAACAATTACATTCCTTCCTTTCTTTACCGAAATTTCCCCTTATCCCAAATTGACCTATTCTGAATTCAAAGGCTTCGATACAAGCATCATAAACAACAAGGTAAAGCAGAAGATTTTCTCTTTCTGTTCAAAACTATTTTATTAAATTCCCTGAAAGACAAAAACGGTCTGTGAATTTGCCTTAAGCAAAGAAAAAGCATAAAACAAACAAACAAGGAAAAAGAAAAAAAAAAAGATTTATGTGATAGAAGGATTTAAATGTCATTCCTGGCAGGAGATATGGACATGTTTGAAAAAGTGTACTAGGAACACACCTTCATAGCCTGGAAGCCAGCTGTATATGAGGACTGATGTATTTCATTACACAGTTGTGACAGTTGCCACGTAACTGCAACAGAGCTGCTCAGTTACAAGAAGAATTGGGCAACTGCAGGGACTCTGAACGCCAGAGCAGCTATTTTTATTTTTATTCTACTCTATGAATGTTCAGCCTCTGTAAACGGTTTGTATTTGGCCATGATAGAAAAGAGTTTGGGTTTTGTATGAAATTTCTACAGTTTTTAGTTAGAAAAATGCTAAATTTTAAGGTTCCTAAATCTCTCTGAAATAATAAACATCCCATGGGTATAACATTTTTTTTTCTCATTCTTATTCTCTATTTCTTAGAAGTCACTTAGCGTACATTTTCAGTCATTTTTGAGACTAAAACGTGTATAAATAATCACTACATCCTGAAAATAAATTTAAAAAAAAAAAAAAAAGGAAGCTCATTTAAAACCAGTGTTCTTTGCCCTTTTCACTGAACACAGAATTGGGCCCTTATTGTAACATTACCCTTCTAGGGCTATAGGGTACAAATACAGCAAGCATACCAGAGCTCATTTTGCAGGCTGAGGAACACAATGGCTTTCTCATCCGAAATAGAAGCAGGTGAAATGTTTAGGTTATTTTCTTTCTTTTTTCTCTGAACTGATAAAGGAAAAAGCTGACGTCAGGTATGACATTTTTTACCGAAAAATATAAAATATCTTGTTGTATCTATAAAATAACATCTCCAAAGCAATTGTCTGAATCTCTGCTTGCAGCAACCCATAAATAGCTGAATGGCAGCTTGGTAATAATCCTGACCAGACTGGCCAAAATTCTGCTGGTCCAGTTCAGTCTGAGTTCTAGTCACCTCTGTTTACCTAAAAGTGCATTTAACGTTTGGATGAACCACTCCCTCAAAACTCTCTACTAACTCTTTCTCCGTTGTTCTCAGGGGTCACAACTAATAGTAATTACTTCCGATGACAAAGTTTTTTCCTGTGATGAGTTAAACCTAAAAACAAACCCCAAAGAGCAGTACAGTCCCCTCAGGACAGCATTATTCAGTTTTAAATTGCTCCCACTAGAAGACTTAGAATTTTACACAACTCTAGAGTTGCTTTTATAATAAAAAACAAATGTTCTATAAGTGACAGTATCATGGGAATATCAACAGCACTGACACAAGTCTAGGCAATTCCTCTAGAGAAGCAAGCTTTCCTTGAGCTCCTCTTTCTTCCTTTTTCTTTTCACGTAGCTTCCTGAGTCACCAGCAGTTATCAACCTGGCTTTATTTTTCAACATCCATTGTTTGATAGATGCTATTTAATTGCATTCAGCTTCTTTAAATGTTTGTTCATCTGTAATAAGAGTTCAGCTTTCTTCATGTGCCACTGCCCGTATCATTGCGTTTAATCTTGAGTATTCTTAAAGTCTGTGCTCACTCAGACCTGTATGCATTCAAAAAAGGACATTTCCTTTTTTCATTTTGACATTTATGACCTTTTCTATTTTTCTGTTAATGTTTGATGCATCTGTGAGGTGTTCCTTTGCTAATCACAAATTAAGTAGCACTAAAAAGGTGTCATTCTTGCCTCAGAAAGGTACTGTTGTCCAAAGGACATGGAGTGCAGCTATTCCACATGTTATTATTTGCTAGCTATTTCACAAAGTGAAGAAACAATACTATAGAACAAGGCAAATGGGGGTGCTACATTGTAGGTGAGAAATGCGGGTTATAAACAGATAAAGAATACCTTCTCTCGCCTCGAAGGGGCTGTATTTTATTGATGTATATGGTATATGTACTATCAAAACTGCAGCTCTTGATGCAACTGTGGCGTGTTTATTGGTACCCATTCTCCCAGGTTAAACTGCAGACAAAACCTGTAGAGGCTAAAATCAATATCACGGTGATCTTGTCCCAGTCCCTTCTGCGGCTGGTTTTAAACAAAGTGAAATGTAAAATGAGAGCAAAGCCTTAAGCATCAAAAAGGCATAAAAACAAGCAGAGAAGGAATGAATCAGGTACATTTGTTTATTCCCAAAGACCTTCTTTAGCCAGGCAAAGATGAAGAAATATATTTGTTAATTTCCAGGTAAAAAATTAATTGTTACAAAAATATCCTAGGTACACGGGGGAAAAATACACTTAATTCTGGTACGTGGCGGGAAAGCATTCTGCTGGACAAAGCAGGTGGCTCAACAGTTCTGCGAGATTTTAAAGACCGTGCCTATTGTAATAGGGAAGTTGGCTTCAAGATATTTACACAAGCTTCCTCAGATTTAGAACCGGAGAATTAAATGTAAATTGTGTGCTCCCTACAGCCAAAGTTACAATTCTTGCCGCTTTATCTGCGGCCAGGAGTGCTGACTGTGCAGGTTTATACGTTGCAAAGGCGCACTCACTCAGAAATGCGCGGGGCACTTTGCTCCTTCCCTTTCTTTAATTTCTTTGCTTTGCGTTGTTGAGAGGGTTAGAGCAGATTTTTGGTTCACATAAAAGTGTACAGTGTTAACTAGGTGACATATGGGTGGATGAAACATTACTGATTGTCCACTGCAGCCAGGGAGGCCGAGTTTCCATAGAGATAAGAAGGAAAAGTGCTCCATGCAACCTAATTGGTATGCATCTCCAGATCAGGTTCATTGTGCTTTTGCTAATGACAGGGTTGTCTCAGTAATAAGGATGGTGCACTGGAGAAATTTGCTGCCTTGGTATATTTTTCCCTGGCAGAAAACTACTTAGAGACTGTAGTCAGTAAGAAGAGTGACTGGCAGGCTGAAGGGGCTGCTTAGCAGCATATGGGGGAAGGCTGGCGCTCTGTGCCACATGCATATGGCTGCCATTAAACTCCAGCTTTGCGCTTTGTGTATTTCTGGTCCCATGCCAGTAAGCCCACCTGCTGCAAGAATACTTGTAAAGCACAACTCAAAAGTGATTGAAAAGCTACTAGAATAAACTGTAATAACACAGTGCTTCACAGATGGGACATAATTGCAAGCTAAAGTGTACAGCCTCTGCAGTAATGAAAACACGAGCCATTAAATTAAAATCATAAGGGAAAAAACTATAAAAGTCTGTTGAATTTTTTTTTTTTAGTTTTATTGCAAAACTTCAATTTTCTTGCCCTCATTAATCAAATACCATAAAACTACAGTGCTACTTTGTCTGAGTGAAGATTCAGGCAATTAAAATGATGAATGTAGATTAAAATGATATAACTTTTGTTATTTACTTACTTGGATAACTTGAGCTTTGGGCAGTGTTAGGAATGGAAAGCTGACATGAATCTATCAATTTACAGATTAAGGTATGGTTGGGACTTTGCACTTGGAATTCACTTGTAAAAAAGTTGGTTTGCAGGAGAAAAGTGCCAGTATAGATTTTGCTTCCTTAAGACGTTATTTTCGCCCTTTAAATAAAACTAATTTGATTTTTCTTATTAAAAAAAAACCCCAAAACCAAAACAAAAAACCCAAACCAAAAACTTTAAAAACCCCAGACTTTAAAACTGTGTAAACACACAAAACTACTTGAGCAATATCAAAGCAGTTTTAATTAGTGGTAGTGTGGTAATAATGAAATCACTAATCTGACATGTAATTAGTTGTACGGTGTGTATGAGTGTTATGTGAAGCTGAATGGGCTCAGCAGGGCCCTAATACATTCTGGCCTCTCAAGGCGTTCTCTAGTGGAGAGAGGCCTGACAGAGCCATCTTTGTTCTGTTCCCTTTCTGTGGGTGGGCGATGCAAGGAGAAAGAAACATTTGTTTCACAGTAGTCACCGAAGTAAACAGGCTCTAAAAGCCTTTTTCATTTTTAATTATGCATTTCTCCAGCACCCGTCATAGCAAAGTCCATAGGACAGGTTTTAATCAAACCAAATAATGCCTGACTGGTTAAATATATATATATAAATGTCTATTTAAGGGAATATTAATAAATCTAACAATTTAGTTCATCTTCACAAGAGGGTCTTTCCTCCCTTTCAAAGGATGAGCGCTCTCCTAAACGTGCCTTTTATGCGCAATTTATGCAGGAGTTGCGCTTGATCTAGCAAAGACTTTGGCAAACACTAGAGGTGCTAATGAGCTACCCATAAATGTTTGATCCCTTCCCTTTTCTCCTCTGGAACTGCCCTCAAAAAAAAACCCAAAACCCAACCCTCTGAAAAGATAGCATCCATTCATTAGCTGCCTGAGAACTCATTGCAGTATCAGATGACTGGCATTTTGTGATATACTACTGTTCAAAAGTAATGTATTTTTCTAAAGGACTCGCCAAGAGTAAGGTCTGTTGGCAGCCTTCATATTTCTGTCAGGCTTATGGCAGCCTTCATATTTCTATCGGGCTTCCTAAAAGTAAAGTATATCTGTACCCCAGAGAATCTGGACAATAATTCCAAGTACAGTGTGGACAACTAAAAGAAAATGTCCAGCTTTATTTGCTTTCACGGAGTTTCTTTCTTTCCTTAGTCAGGCGAGGCAACCAAGCGTCTTTTCTCTAAATGAGATCAGTTTGCTCTTGAGTAAACAGAACATAGTGTGTTTTGCTCACACTTGGTAAATTTAAAGCTTGCTTGAGTGATTAGAGTCCAATTATTGCCAAGCAGCAATATCCAGGTGCAGACAAATCCACAGTGAAGGCAAAGTGCTTATAATCAGTTGCTGGTTATTATTACTACAAGTCAGGCTGTAATGCTAGTGTTTATTACACATACAGGTATCTTCCCCGAGTCAGATAATTTAATCATTACTCTCCCACTGGTGCTCCCACTGGTACTTTATCAATATTTTTAGTAATAACTATTCTTATTAACCCTCTACTATGGTTTAAGACCACCTAGGACCTTTCTCTTCACTTAGGGCTGTTCCTCCGAGGTGGTGTCTGTACATCATGACAGAGAGATACAGCAGGGAGTGAGAAATTATTTGGAAAACTTGTTGAACTGCACTGTTTCTGAGCTAGCTATTTACTGCAAGCATCACGTGAGATCTTCAGGGACGTTTGAAGGGGGAATTTTCTATCTAGACATAGCTTTTATTTTCTTTAGCGAGCTCATCTTCTGTAGAATTGTGTAATGTCTAACTTTGTGTAGTTAATTCTTCAAACCCCATCTATTTTTCAAGCGTTGGCCCCGGTATTGCGGGCTGGGAATCAAGATATCTATAGATAAAATATAACATTTTTCAAAACCAGGGTTATGCTCCCTCCTTTTTATGCTTGTCCTCATTCATGCCAGGTTTTACTTGTATATAGGAGGGAACAACAGTGACAGGCTCTGCACTGAGTAAAGGCTAGGGGTTTGTGCTGTTCTGTCTCAGATTAAAGCCAGGTAAAGTGGAGTGACATCAACACAGTGCATCAATAGTGCTAGCCCCAGGTAGCTGCCACACTGCAGATGAAAAAAAAGCCAGAATCTGAATGATTGTGTTGTCTGTTGAAGATGTGAACATATTAATTAATTTTTTTTTTTTGCCTGACAAATGTGACCTTCTCATTTTATAGGCTTTAGTTGTTGAGCTCTTAAAAACCTACCCATCTGAAGTCAGGGAAACACAGGTGGGCTTAATATTTTTCAGACCTTTTCAAACACATTTACTGTAGCATCTCGGAAAGCTGGGCCCCACATCTGTGCTACAAAATGCTCTGCCTGGACAGTGAAAGGTATTTACCACTCATTTTTATTGAGATCCTGCCAATCCTGGCATAGCACACTGTTTGCTATGACTAAATCTAACAGAATTTGGCACTTTGTAAGGTCTCCTATCTGAAAAAAAAAACCTGTAAAGTACAGGGTTGTTGGAAAATAACAGCTTCTTTACAATGAAATAGAGAAAAAATATGAATGAACCAGCAAGTTCTACTATAAATAATGTGATAGAATCTCCATAAGACATTGTTTATCTTTTCTTGAAAAAACCCGCAGGGTAATGCTTGGGCCTCTCAGATGTTCAGTATGTTCTTTCTACCCTGAGTTATTGGGTATTGGTTGGTTATTGGCCCTGTATCCCCATACTGACAGCTTGCCTTGGGGAAGCTGATGGGTAACTCCCCACTAAAAATTTACTATTCCCAGTCAGCAAGGAAAAGCCACATTTCAGCTCTTCATCTATTTTTGTATAAGCTGACAGAGCTGGACAAAAATAATTTTTCCATCCTATGAAAATTTTCAAAACTCAAAAAAAAAAAAAAAAAATTCCCATTCCATTCTCATCTTAAAAGAGTTGATATTTCAGTTTTGAAAGCCTATACAGACAGTATCTTCAATTCCATGAGTTAAAAAGGTTGGCTCAGTAATTTCATACGGTTTGACTTTCACCTTTTGGTCTTGTTCTCTATTAACATGTATATACTAAACCCAAGATATAGTTGTATTATATAGTACTGTACATATACTGCATATAAAATTGCATACACAACTAGATACTTCACATGATGACATTTCAAGCAGAAGAGTAATTTTCTCCTTGGAAAATGGCAAAGTTTTTGTCCAGTATTTTCCAATTATTTTTCAAACTTTTCTTGAATTGGGAAATGCTTCTGAATTTCTTTTTTGACAAAGAAAGTTTTGACTTTGCTGGAGAATTCCCAGCTACCTCTAGTAAGAACATGGAAGGAACTCGCTGGTACAGGAGTGTACAGTCTGAGCATGATAATCTGGAAGAAGAAAGACCACAGAATGATGAATTGACTTGGCCCTAGTCTCAACAGCAAGAATTTGGCAGAGCTCAGCATAATATCAAAGGATGTAACCCAAAATTTAGTAAAGTCCCTGACAGTTTTGTCTCTGAAATCTGTGGGATCATGATTTTCTCACTGCTCCTGTCAGTCTTGCTCCCAAACCCTGATAAAATAATCAATCTGTAAAGGAAGCAGATACATATTTTTTAAAAGTTTGGTCCCTGAAAGAGCTTAAACGTTGGGACTACAATGAATATCTTTTAAAATTAAGAAATAAGACAGATAAAAAGCACAATGGGATTTGGTTAATGTACGACTTACTTGATAATCATATATAATACAGTGAGACTGTGAAAGGCAACCTTTATCTCTTGTGAGTCCGCTGAACACAGAGGCTCAAACACATCCTTCAGCTGGTCAGTACAACCCCAGCAGCTACGTCACACTCTCTTCCTGGGTGGATGCTCCTGTCTTTGCGTTTTGTTTGGAAATTTTAAGTAGCTCCCCAATCTGAAAGGTTAGCGAGTGTGGTGCTAAAGGCTGAGAAGTGGTTGTGCTTTGTACTGGAACATTGCTCATGTGTGACTTGACCCAGAGTACAGCAATGCTTGATGCTTATTTAAATATTTGTTAATTCTTGACCTAATTTAGTGCATTTGTGCCCCTCAGTTCCAACCTGCCGTTTCTGTCCAGCCCTTCTTGACTGTAGATCCATAAACAACAGCATACTGCTAGATCACGGAGTTCAGAATGATTCCTAAGGACTGATTTGATTCAATATCATTCAATATCAGCACCCATTCCTGTCCAACTTTATCTCTACACGTGCCTCCATGGGTTTCAGTAGCAGGTTTTCAAAACTAAACTTTCAGGGCCTGAGCTCTAAAGACAAAGAGGTAGTATGAATGTTCATTGCCATAATTAAGGACCCCTCTGAAAGCAGTTGGGATTTCATAGAGAACAAATTTGTCAAAATTCTTCAAATTACAGAAATACACTTCAAAGAATTCAGATCGTGTCTTTTAACATATTTGCAAGTTTTCATTAATTTGGAGAATTTTTATGGTTGGAAACAGTTATGTTTTATATTTGCGGGTTTTTTCTGTTTGTGCTTTGCAAAAACAGTATTCATGGGAAAAATAAATAAGGAAGTAAAAATATGCTTTTTGCTTTTGACAAATGTGGGAGCTGCAAATTACGAGTGGAAAACGAATATTTCCATCTTTGTGTGAACTTGGTGAAAAGCCAACATCTTCCACACAGCTGCAGAGGTGCAGGGCCAAATTATTTTGTGGTGCAATTCAACAGACTTCTATGAAATTACATCAGTAAGAGTTTAGTTCCCATGTAATAAAAACAATATATAGAATGCACATAGTGGTAAGCGGTTGATGACATATAGTATGAGTAGAAGGTGATGTAACACATATTTTAGTGGAGTTGAAAGGGTCCAGAAAGAAAAGGTAAAGAAACCAGTAAACTTGTTTTACTTACAGCTCTTTAACTACCGATAGCCCTTTTTTAATGGTGCGTCATTGTTCTTCCATACCCTCCACGTATAGTTAAGTCTTCATTCTCCTATTTACTTATATAAATAACAAAACTAAAAGGATGTACTACTGCAGGATTTGTCTGAAGACTGGTACTTGCAGTGGTTTGGGCTGTAAAGGGCTCCAACCGGCCAGTGGGTGTTTGTCATCCTTAAGCCCAGAAGTACCACGGATGACCAAAGATGCACTGGGAGTTACACAGAAGAGTCATCTGTCACACTCCGTCTGGGACACATAGCTGTGCTTTCCTTCTGAGGGAACGCATGGGAGAGGAGAATAGCACGTGCCTACGTCAGGTCTCACCCTGTTAGAGGGGTCTTTACAAACTGGCTAAGCATTTTTGGATTTCCTTTTCATTACTGTTCCAATTTAAAATTGCATGGTTCTTCACGATCTCTAGAGTGTAGAAGTGATAAATGAAGTGCTTAAAATCCATCGCTTTGGCTTTCCAGGCTAGGTAAGGACAAGGGAAAGCCCTATGGTGCACAGGTAAGGCACGATGAAACTGAGGGACCTGAGGTGGTTTAGCCTGGAGAAAAGGAGGCTCGGGGAGACTTTAGTGATCTCTGCAACGAACTGAAAGGAGGTTGTAGCAAGGTGGGGTTTGGGTCTCTTTTCCTAAGTAACAAGCGATAGGATGTGAGGAAATGGCCTTAAGTTGTGTCAGGGGAAGTTTAGATTGGATATTATGAAAAAATTATTTACAGCAAGGGTTGTCAGGCACTGGAACAGGCTGCCCAGGGAAGTGATTGAGTCACCATCCCTGGAGGTATTTAAAAGACATGTAGATGTGGCACTAAGGGACACCTGGTTTACTGGTGGACTTGGCAGTATTAGGTACATGGTTGGACTCAACGACCTTAAAGATCTTTTCCAATCGAAACATTTCTATGATTCCATCAGCATGCATTTATCCTTAAGCAGACACTGTAGGGCAAGCTGCAAGTGTTTATGGGAATTGATCCTACTAAGATGCTGCAGTTGCCTCGGAACAAGAGGTGCGTATATTGGCCTACTAGGCATGAAGGAATTCTTAAGCTGCAGTGTTCCTAGGAACGTTACGAGGTGGGGCTGATAACAAGTGTTTCATTTACACAAACCCCACTATTTTCTGTACTCAGATTTTCCTAGCCATATTATATTCTCGTTTCTAAGAAAGTGGCATACAGTGGTGTGCACCTTTCTTATGCAGATGCTACCCCACCAGGCTTCAGCAAGCTGGTGTGGTCCATGCAGAATTGTAGTGTTTCTTTTATCTCAGCCAGCCTATTTGGAATAAGTTAGTTTTACTCTATCTTGTGGAGTTTATAAGGCATCTTAAGGGCAACTGGCAAGAGCAGCCAACTCTTCTTTCTCCCTTACTGTTCTCAGAATTGCTCCCTGTTCTTTTGCATTTCCATACACTATGGGATAGCTGAAATCAAGATTTCGACTTCATATATATCCTTCCAAAAATACCACACTTACAGAACTCCAGACTTTGTTCTCTTTGAGAGTTCCAGTGTTTCTAATTAGAACTGAGTTTATTACTCTAATAGCTTTTATTCATATTAGAATACCAGTAAGACATAGAAAATTAGTTTTACAGTTTTTCTCTTTCAGCATACTTGGAGACTGTGGATCCACTTCAGGCAGCACTATGGATTTAATTAAATTCCAGCATTAACTCACAAAGGCTTTTTAGACCTTTACTTTGTCCCTTGGAAGTGAGTTTACATATGGAAAACTCATTTCACAAGTAATAATTTTTAGAGCATACCAAAAGGTATTAATAATTATGGTTATTTTATATCAGACCTTAGTGACATGGCACAGATGGCTTTGATGTTTAATCAGTAGCTGTGCTTCACAGCTTATTTTCGTTAGTGATTAACCTTGACTTATTATCTAACAGAAGAACATAAGAGAGTCTGAGAGACAGTTTCCTTTGCTACAGCTATGTTTGCTGTGAAATTGGTCCTCATCTTCAAAGAAATGTACATCCACAGCTGATCACTTCTTATGAATGATCGCACTTGGACTTTCATTCACTGTACAGGTTCATAAATAAATATGTGGCATTTGTGGATCCAAATTAGATGCTGTTGAGGTGTCAACCAGTGCTTATTTAAAATGTTTAATGTGAATGCTTTTTTTTTATTTTAAATTGTCATTTAAGTAATCTTTTTTTTTTTTTTTTTTTAATAGAGAGCATAGCAACTCATCCTTTTTTGAAAAAATACCAGGCATGCTAAACTGTACAAGTTAACAAGGCCTGTGCTGTATCTAGTATAGACTGATGTCTTCACAGAAAATCCTTTTGTATTGCTTTCCAGCTTCTCCCAACAAAAAATACCTAAAGAATAAGACATCTGAGGTACTGTGTTGCTCTAATTACAATAGACACCTGTCAATGGACTTCGTTCTCTGTAGCTCTGGGATTACCTGGGATTGAGAGTCGGGACAAAAATACATAAAGAATGAAGAGCCAAAGTCAGAGAAAAGTGATAAAGATACATTTTTCAGACTAATATTAAATGTGATGGAAGAAAAGGCAAATGTTCGGCTCATTCGTATGCCTCACAATGTAAAATGTTTAACTAAGAATTCAAAGCTCTGCCCTGAAACTTCATTTCTCATGTTTCGAGGACTGTTATTTATCAATATCATTGTTGTACTCAAGACAGAGTACTGAATCACAAGGCAGAACTGTCTGATTTCAGTATCAGAAGATGTAATACCTTGTCTTCTTCTAGTGTACTGCTGTCCCTCATCCCCCAGTAGCAGAATGATGCCATGAAAGGAATGGCCACCTGTGACCAGAGCAGTCTCTACATCTAAAAGGAAAAATAGAGGGACCTAGAGTAGACTATACAACAACCATAATTCTCAAAACACATTACAGTAACTCAAGCTATTGAACTTTTAAGCCACCACCTAATGTGATGTCATTCTTTTCAGCAGTGTGGTTGACGACCACGTTACTATTGTCATTTGCCAGCTGAAAGTAGCACCCATCAAACTGAAATCCAAGACACCGTAGAGCAACCTCATATCCATCCTTATTCTTTACAGATAAGGGCAACTTTGACCTTTCCCTTTCTTTGGTAATTGAATAAAAACATCCCTGTAACCGAGTGGCAGAAGAAGTTGGACAAAGTATCTCATCTTCCTTGTTTTCATAAAGGCCCAGTGGGTTGCTTTGCTCCTGTATTTATTCCCACCCACTGATAAACAGAAAAATCCTATTACTTTCAAGAGTGTTCAAAATCTACATAAAGATAGCAAAGACAGTGGAAAAACACAGGTCAAGATTAAAGCTGCTGGCATTTACCTCTCCACGGTGCCTGTCTGAGCTCTATTTTGTACCTTTCTTAACAAAGGCATCTTGCAGTTCTTTGTTGCATAGCCAGAACCAGTACTGAGATTAAAATCAGAAAGTTACAGATGGACTTGGGCATAGCCTCTCTCAAGAACTTGTGTACTTTAGTATTTCCCCCACTGTTCAGAGTATCTTCCTTCAGGTCGCTAAATTGCTTCCCCATTTAGTAGGTTCTTTTGGACTTTTAGAGGCTACTGAATGTCCTTGACAAAACAACGCTTCTGACCTTCCATCTGCAGTTTTGCTTTCTGTGCCTGAACTCATGTTTGGCCCTCCTGACTTACATAGCTCTGACTTCAGGACTCAATTGTTTCGGTTCAGTATATTTGGAATGAAACAAAACTAAGCCTTGGAAAGAGCTTCAACTAATCAAGGAAGCAGCAGACTGCCTGCTTGACAACGCAGGTCAATTGTGAACACATCTCAGTGTTTCTTTGCTTTTTCGCCCCATTGAATTCTGATCCCAGTGCAAGGTCTCTTTCTGATTTTTACAGTTCTCCGTAAGATTGATTCTACCTCTTTCAGCAATTATTTTTTCTTCTGCAGAGATGGCCTTCATGACAGATCTGATCCACTAGAATAAAAAAAACCCCAACACTGTAACAGGAATGGAAAGTAACAGAAATGAAAGCTTGAACTAGATGATGTAAATGTTTATCTAATTTCTCTGATCAGCTTTCGTTCAGTTTGCCATCAACACACATAAGCAATGTCTTTTTTTTTTTTTTCTTCCCTTCTTCATCTTCTTTATATACTTGATCTTTTGTGTATGAGGTCATCATTTCCCAAGATGTGACTGGGAGAGCTTCAAAATGAAGACTGGTAAATGTTCTAGCAGTAGAAGGAGTTTAGATTAGAAGTGAGTAAATACTTCAATCTGTGCTCATACACTGTATCTCTATACTCCATAATTACCTAGACAATCCATCATTTATCTGCAGAACTCACACAGGTGAGGCAGCATTGAAAGAAGAGTATCTTTACCTGATTTGATTATGAAGCCAAACACTCAATCTGGGCACAGTAACGGGATCTTACAATACAACCATTTAAATCTTTGAGCTAAATAAGATTAAATTTCAAGCCCTAGGTGCTTCAAAAATTCAAATGTTAAAGACAGGTTTCCACACCTTGCAGTGTCCTCGTGCTCCTAATGCACTAAACGCTGTCATAAATATGCAATCTTTCCTGGTCAAAATGATACTTTTCCACCCAAAAGCCCTCTAGCAGTGACGTGTAGTGATTCTGCCATTTCATTTCCAATCTATTTTTCATTGTAAAGAGAGCAGCAGTTTCTATTAGGTTGCAATCTCACATGTAAAGAGACGATCGTAAGTTAAAACAAGTGAAACACACATATGGACTAACCATATGGATGACAGTACCAATTAGTAGAGATTTTGTACTTATATTTTATATTTTGAGCACAGGGTGAGACCTGTCTTTTTCCAGCAAGTGGCAAATTTGAATGTGAAATGTCATTAGTGCTGTTTTTCACTAATACAATTTCTTTTCTGAATAACAAAAAAACACATCAGTGTTATTTTTAATAAAAAACCCACCCTTCAATTTACATACATTTAGGGTGAAGTAAATGAAAATGCATTATGTTACCACTGTGCTATTGAATAATGAGCCTATAGGGTTCTAAATGGGAAGGAAAGTTGTTTTTCAATCCCTTTACCCACTGTTCTCTTTACAAAGGCGCCATTGTGATCAGGATACATGAACTGGGTTTCTAACAGTAAAGATCCACCTTCTGGCAGAGAGACTGGGAACTAAAGCACCCCAGTAAGCCGCCACTTCAGCAGGAGAAGCTGAACTAACGAAGGAAGGACAGGTGGAACTGGTCCCTCGGCCTTTCAGTGACATTTACAGCCTCTGTGCAAGGACATGCTCTTTTCTTTCTGTTTCTATTTTCTCCAGTTAATCAGGTGACTTGAAAAGAAGCTAGATAAGGGTATTGTTTGCACTGACAACATCCTGATGATACTGTCAGAGGAGATCACAGGAAAATGTTCCCTTTTTGAACCAATAGAGTCATTAGGGAGAGTACTCATCACTTGAGTGCATCTAGGTTAATTACCACGGAAAATCTGGAACTGGCAGCTATAATTTTTCTGAAGAAAGTACTGCTATTTTTACTCCTGATGCTACAGAATGTCTCTTAAAGTACCTCGCAGGACCCCATTTTCCAGTTCAATGGTAAAATAATTTTAGAAATGTAGCTCTTTGGCTGAAATTAGTGGGACAATATCCATGGAAATTTAATGAAAGTACAAACCGTGGGATATGTACTCTATGAATGAAATTCATCTGTTTGCCAGGACTGATTACTCTCTTTCCCATAAATGAGCAAGCATATTTCTCTATTGCAGTGTCACTTTGGAAAAGAGAGAAGTGTCAGGTTGAGATGAATGACTTGTCCCTGCACAGATGTAGCAAACTGTCACATGCCTCATTCTGTTTGCTATGGTACATTAGGGCATAAAGTAGCCAAAAACCCTCCAGCATGAGACAAACACAGAATGCTGGTTTTGGATCAGCATCAAAGCACATGCAGTGGATGCCTTTTTAGGAAGCAGAGCCGTGGTGTAGTTTTAACCCACCCGGTATTCAGTGAGTGCTTACAAACCCTAACAGTGTCCATGACTTTTAAAAGGCCTCCACGATAAAAGGAAGTTGCTCGAGTGTGCTGAATATTTATTCAAGTAATAATTCTTAGAGTACTTTCTACTGTGGTGCCTGTTCTCTAAGGATCTGTGAAAAAGAAGACTGAGTGCATTTTTTCAGCCTTCTTTTTTTTTTTTTTTTTTTTCCAAAAATTATTTGTGGCCAGGAATGCTTTGCGCTGTTTACCTGTCTATCCCTGATGCCATAGGCAAGCTATCATTTCTGTCATGCCTGTCATGTCTAACAGGCACCACCGAGCCAAAGCAGTCCGTGGAACTGGGAAAGTTGCTTACATCCAGTAACATAAACAGGATGCAAATGGAAAAGAGTTGTCACGGGTTTGGAGTGTGGACAGAGTTAAATGGTGAATTCAGCGAATCTCACATGCTGCTCTCCCCTTCCAATTCCCTTCTTTTGCCATGGTAAAACTGTAAAAATACTCACTGAAAAATATTCTTGAAAACTGTTCCGTATTAGTTGGAATTTGGTTACAGATTTCCTGTTCAGTGTTACTCATTTCCTACAGAAATGTGGATTATTTGACTGCGCGGTCTTCTGCCAGCAGCTCCCACATATATATTATGAATGCTCTGACCTATTCCACTTAAGAGTCACTAAGGAGATTAAATTCTGTCAAGTTTCTTGGTAACAACAGCCATGTTAA
This sequence comes from Ceryle rudis, assembly GCA_033439905.1. Taxonomy (NCBI): domain Eukaryota; kingdom Metazoa; phylum Chordata; class Aves; order Coraciiformes; family Cerylidae; genus Ceryle; species Ceryle rudis. Next base: position 23,394 of record JAAGNO010025868.1, read on the forward strand.
GGAGATAGATGCTACAAAGTGAGCTAAACAATATTATTAGGCATCATAGAGTCTCCATAGGACAAACAGAGATGAATCTTGGCTTCACAATCCTCCCCCCAGTCATCAAATAACTTAAATTTTAGAAGATTTTGGTTTAGACCCATTTCTAAATCCGTAAGAGAATGAGGTGCCAATAACTGTTTCAGCAGGGAAAAATATTTCTGGTTTCCAAAGCAAACATTTTAGTAATTGCCCCTCATTTATTTGTATTTTCTAATTTGCTTTACATACTACAGGGAATCCTGCAATTACCCACAGAATGTACTGTCTGTACCTTCCTGATTGAACTGCTACCTCCCCTACACTTTGTTAGAGCTGCCATTCAATGCAGCTCTGATTCAGACTCGAGGGAATAGCCTTGACACAATGCACTGAAGGCAATATTTGCAGAGAAAAGGGATAATCGCTGAACAGCAGCCCAGCTCCACATTTCCATGTCCCATGACCTCTTTTCTCTGTAGCCTTGGCATAAGAACTTCGTGTAAGTCCCTGGGACTCGGCTGTCCCCTTTCATGATCCCTTACCCTCAGGCGAGGTTTGGAGGTACTTCTGACAGGTTAATAGACTTCACCCAAGGAGAGCAGTGAAATACCACAGTCTATTTCCACCAAGGTTTCAGAGAAAGCTAGAGCCACGTCTTTATCTGTTGATATTTGCCAAGACCATCACCTCTGCATTTAATAAAACCTGTACCCGGTAAAAGTGACTTGAAAAAAAAAAGAAACTCTGTTTCTCTTTTTTTTTTTCTTTTTCACTCCATTCAGGATTATTATTCATTCCTAATGCTATTTCTTTTATCTCAAGCCCTGCTAGGTTTCCTAAAATCCCAGTTTCACATAATCTTAGGAAAAAATCAAAACCTACATTGAACTGTCCTTAAAAAATCAGCTTCCTTTGTGGTGTCCAGCTGCAGGATCTTTCTTCAATTAGATGCCAGTATACGAGAAAAAAAACTGTCAAAGCACTGATATGAAAACATAAATTGCATGAAATACTGGTAACAGAATACTAAAGTCACAATTTGATGTTTACAGTCTGGGGGGTTTTAACATTATGCTAATAGGACTTTTATTTACGTACTGCTATAGATTTGCATGATGCTTTATAAAGAAAATACCTGACAAGTTCCTGCTAGTGCAGTATCCTACAGCAGGTATAGTACAGAACTACCCAAGGGATTGGGGATGAGAAGGGGAACACTTAACAGGAAGATATAGTATAAATCCCCGAATTCTTACCTAAAACCTTTTGTTTTCATTTAACATGTGTAAAATGTCTGGAATGAAGCTTGGCTATGTCTCTCTCTAGTGAATTTGCTTTGTGTTATCATGATTTTCAGGAGGATGAGGAGACTTCTGGTCTCCTCACTACCTCTACTCTTAGTGGGAATAATGAATTACTGGAAGTGTGTGTGTACCTTGGTATACTCCACAGTACAGAGTGCCCTGCCTGGGGGAAGGAAGTTGCACGTGTGCCTTCATCTGGTTACCAAAGATTATTTGCAAGTGTTGACTGCAGCTGTTTTTGCTTGATATGTCCTCTGACTTTCAGAAAATTTCATCTACTCTGTATCAGCAACAGCCATGTGCATGGGAAGGGTGCAACAAAATTGAAGGTTCATCAAGTTATTGCATTTATATCATAATTACCTACAAGTCAACTGAGCATATCTTGTGCATCAGCTCTTTGCTGGTGATCTGCTTGTCACACTACATATGCACACTAGAGATGTGTCCCCTTCCCTAGGTCAAGACTGTAACTAAGCTAAAGGACTACATGAATGCAAACTTTGCTTGTTATTGCTTACTGTGCATTGTTCATGCTGTATTCAAATCTTACCTACTTTGGCCTTCCACGCTTTGTCAAAAGGAAAAAAAAAAGGCATGTCTAGTATGCAGAATTTGCCAGGAAATCTATCAGCATATGAGAGAAGCTTAGGGGAGAGGAAGAAGGGAAGCTTTATGATTGTCTTGATTTTTTTCCTTAAAAAAAAATCCAACAAAACCCAAAAAAGAGTCAGTAATGGGGGGAGAGGGAGGAAGGCAAGCAAAAAACCCAGCCAAAAAAACAAAACCCAGAAAATTTCTGGCTAAATCTCAGAAATTCACAGTGGAAATCCTTCTGAATGCTGCAGCTGGGCTTCTTGGACAGGCAGTGTAACTCCCAAGATGCACAGCAGCCTCCTCTGTCAGGGAGTCACCACTGTGCATCACAGGAAGCCCCTGTGACCACGGTGCATCAAGGATCAGTGCATCAGCAGCACCTTTTTATGATAAATTTATATTGGTGAAAAGCTGGTCACATGTAAAAGACTTTTACTGGCCAACACTACATTCCTTTAACTTCCAAATTCACCTGTGCCAAATACAACCTTGTTTTGACAACGCTGTATTTTTTCCTGTGTATCCTTCAGCCTGACAGAAATCAGCATAGCAGAGCGAGGTGAGACAGGTCAAAAAGCTTATTGCATCTACTACCATTAATTTTCCCCCGAACAAGAGCCAAACAAGCCTGTGGGCCATTTTTGCAGCTTATATTCTAACACCTTTTGTGGGTCTGATGTACACAACACAATTTCTTTATTTTACTGGCTTTTAGGTAGCAATTAAACTTCCTCGTCTTCGCAGCACAGATCTTTCATTTTCAGAATTCTCAGAATAGTGGAAGTAAAGAGAGTATTTTAATTTTTTAATTACATCTTATGAACTTCTAGGTCTTTTCTAAGGAAGTGAAAAATGCAACACATTTGAGTCAATCAATCCTCTATTAAACAGCCTCCCCCTTATTTTAATATGCTAATGATTAGACAACATGCTTCTGGACATCAGCAAAATCTGGGAATGATACGGTAACTCTCTAGTGTGATGTAATTTTGCGCTCAACTACTTTGAATTTATTTATTCATTTATTTACAGTATTAGGAGATGCTAAAAATCAAATCATATATCAAGTCAATGTACGTGTTTATTTATTTTAAGGTGTTTTTATTATATAACCTATTTGTAGACTTGATGGTATAGGGCACATGAAAGCCAGGCCCCCCAGTATTCCTTCTAATAATTTTTTCAGCTGAAGTTACTGAAGTTTATGCTACTGAAACCCAGTGAGAGCTTCTATAATTGGATAACTGAAAGAGGCATATATGTCCTACATACTGGCAGGTTACCTAGGAGAGATGATAGCAAAACATAATAATTATACATATCAGTTTCTGAGTCATGTTATTGAGAGTCATCGGTAGAAACAATATGTACAGGATATTCCTAATTATCCCTTCAGTCTGGTAGCATATTTAGAGCACTGGCAGAAATCTGTGCTTCCCTCTCTTTTACTCCCTCTGTCAACTTCAGCCAAAGTGTTCTTGAGTAATACCACTGTAATTCGGTATATTTGGCCCACGGTCTTTTTATGTCTTCGAAGGTGCCTAGGGATGTTTTCTGTTTAATAGTAGATGGGAATATTCCAGAATTTTATAATAGATTGAATTGTTACATGTCTTAAAGAGACAATTAACATTTTCATTCTCTCCTGAAAGTATGGGCACTTCAAAGCAAAGGTAATACTTATTATGCTGGCTTCATTGCCTGATTGTGTTGAAAAGCAAGAACTTACCTTTAACAAAAGTTGATTTGCTGTAAAGTTCATGCCTTCTCTGATATGATCTTCTGGGTACTTCAGGTAAAACTTTCCTTCAGTAAGATCTGAGAGGACTATTCTCTTCTGAAATAGCGTTAGGAAAACATCACCACCAGTACTGTTGACTGGAGGGCAGTTCCCTTTGACTTGCACTGAGCTTGGCTCTGTGTTGTCTCGTATTCTCTATTTCTCATTCATTTGTCAGAAATTATTGCGTAATTGATTTGTCCGTTGCTCGAGAGACCTTGAAACAGCTTTTCTTGAGCTTTTCTACTTTGAAATTATCAGAAACAGCAAGGTAAAAAAGAAAATGTATAGTAGAGTTTATTTTCCTAAAACCTGTTCAACAGGTGGAGCTGTATTGCTGCAAAATAGAGTTCAGAGAAATGAAATCTGTATGATGAGAGGTTTGTTGAATCGAACTGATAGAGAATACTTTACCTGTACCAAACAACATGGGTTTTTTTCAAGTTTTAGGAAGAATGTTTCTGAAGTTGCCCTAGACTGGGATAAGAAAAATAAGTCTCAAAAAGGGTTGTTGTGATTTTTAGTGTGTATTGTTGGTGGGCAGAAGTCCAGTAAGCTTTCCTCCACTCCTCTGTAGAAACTTAAGAAGTAATAAATGGAGCTGGGAGATCTTGGATGTTGCACAGCTGGTGTTCAGAATTGTACTACTGGTAAAGCATAATGCTACATCAAATATTTATTAATCAGCACTCCTTATGACATTTCTTCTTGCTATTAGCGAAAGAAGTTTGAGTGGCAGAAAACTCACAATAGACAGTTTAATAAAAGAGAGCAATAGATACAGAATGCATTATAAAGCATCCTTCTTTCTCCTTCATTGCCAGCTTTGACCAGTGCTCCTTTCAGGGAGAAGAGCAAGATCTCTGACTGTTTATCTGCAGGTTCTAATTCTCTTTTCCCCCTCACCAGAAAAGATGATTATTTGCCCAAATTTTCTGATTCCTTTAGATTATGCTGAAAATACAGCTGTGGAAAATGAGTGAGCTACAGCTCAGTCATTAATTAATATCTGTTATTACTGGTACATCAGAAAGTGTTTGATTTGCAGAGGACAGAGTGTACGTAATCTAATGCAGCCCTCAGTTCCTATCCCATTTTCACAGAGATAAAGGTATTGTTTCAGTAACAGGAGGTAACATATTATATGCACCTACTGTGACATATAAACGTACCTAGAAATGAAGAGGGAGGAGATGATATTCTGACACGCCACTTATTTATTACCTGTCCTTTGACAGTGTTGTAACCAGTTTCATACTACATCTGTTTACAAAGATATACATGAGCATTATCGAGCAGTAAAATGGTGGTCACTAGAGGAGTATTTTTTTCACAACAGGAATATTTTTTTATCATGAATTAGTTGCCATTTTTTAAGCTTTTAGAAGTTTTTCTTCACCTCCTAAGTTTTTTTTTCTTCCTTCATTTGTGCAGACTGTGCCAGGTTTGCTCACCTTTCCTCAGGCTATTGCAACTTGTGAGATTTCTTGGAAATATATCCTACGCAATGTGACAAAGGCACAGAACAGTGTCTTATCATTTAATCCTCTTAATTACCTACCTTTATTAGATTAGGTACTTCAGAACGGTATTAGTTGAACATGCCACAGTTGGAGGGCTTTACTCATGCTGGGCAAAGAAAGAACGATTTAGATATTTCAGTTGTATTACTATAACTAGTGCTTCTCTTTCCCAATGAGTTTGGATTTATAGACTTACACAGTCTGGAGTTTTTATATTCCTTTCAGGTTTATTCTCAGAATTCCAAACAATATCGTCTATGAGAAGGTCCTGCGTAAGAGCTGTGTAAGCATACAGCAAACAGAAATCGGGTTGTAAATTGCCCAAGGCTCAGGCAGGCATTGACAATGACCAGAGAGCTGGACAGAGTGCCACAGTTGAGTAACAAGAGTTCTTGCCTTGCACTAGAGAGGAATGGTTTCCAGATGCTTCCTTTAGCTTGCTATGGGCTGCATTAACCTCTAACAACTGCCAATAGTGAGCATTTAGCAACCAGCCCACTTTGAAGCTGACCATAATATAGGACCAAAACACATGTCCCTGTCCAACAGACCATTTGAATATAGGGCTTCATGAAATACTGTTTGTATAAGAGCGAAGTGGAGAGGCAGAGAGAAGACACAGGAAGGAACCAGGGAGGACAGGCTGCCCGGAGAGGTTGTGGAGTCTCCTGCTCTAGAGACTTTCAAGACCCGCCTGGATTTGTTCTGTGTGGCTTGCCCTGGATGTTCCTGCACTGGCAGTGGGGTTGGATTCGATGATCTCCAGAGGTCCCTTCCAACCCCTGCCATTCTATGATTCTATGCAATCCTAGACATAGGCCAGATGGACCTAGAGAAACATTGAAAGAAGACTTTCTGGTCTGGGAAGTCATCAAAACGGTACTGAGTCTGGGAGAGAGTAAGCTGCCTTCAAATCCTCCGCCTATCCTGACCTGGGGAGAGCAGATTTAGATTGGTCTGGGTGACAAGTAAAAGCTTGCATCAAAGTAATGCTTGAATTGGTCTCACGCTTAATTTCTGAAACTGTTGTTTTAAGTTGCTGCATCCACGTCAGCTGCCCTCAGCTCCCATACCATGACACATCACAACAGTTTTGTGCAACGCTAGACAAGAGTAACTGTGTCATACAGCAATGAAATGAGCCACTCCTCTGGTTCACAGATGTCTTCCTGATCAGCTGGGACATCTGCTAGTGTGATTTCTCATCGTGAATATGTGTTTAACCTGGTTACCACTGGGTAAAATAGCTGTATGTCTTTACTAGCAAGCCACTACTGAAGTGTGGTTCGCTTTTGGGCTTTGATTAAAATAATAAACTTTCAGGACATTATTGTAAGTTGATAAGAATAACTTAAGGACACTGTCACAGTTAAAAGGAGCTTCACCTCAACAGTAAAGAAATAGTAATATTCCTTTCCTGTCTTCTTTGTCAGATTTTTGCCCAATTTTTCCTTCAAAATAAATGTGCTTAGAGATGTATTTCTCTTTTGACCAACAATTTCATATAGTTACCTGGAGCAAACCTGTAGAATTGACTCAGCTGATTTTTTTTTCTTATTCTTCCTTGGTAATTCATAAGTAAATTGCATTTGTTATCATGATGTCTGGTCTTTGCTTTCTGTGATTCCAAGTTCTTTGAAATGAGATGGTCACCTAAAAGAAGTTAAAAAGACACAATGAAATTATAGGTTGGGTCACACAAATTGAGTGTGTGAGTTAATCCCAGTCTTTAAAAAGATCATTTTCATCCAGCTTCTCTTGGCATCTCCTGGTATAAATAGAAAAGATCCACTGAACTGTGCAACCTGAGATTGCCTCTTGCAATTGAAGTGATACTGGCATAAAAATGAACTAGTACGAGCTTTTGGAGGACTGGCAGTTATATGAATGAAGCTATAAAATTACTTGTGAATCTGACTTGAAAAAGTGAAATGTTTCAGAAGGGCTGTAGTAGTTTTAAAATTTCTGACTTTTTTTTCTCCTTTTTTTTTTTTCCCCCCTGAAACTGTCAAGTGCAAGTTGCAAATACACTTGTCTTGTCAGAAACTCCGTGTTCAGAGTCTCTGTAATTATTTGGTCATGAAGTAGTTTGCTCCTTCAAAAATGGCTAACCTTAGTTTTTATCCATTGCTCTTGATAAGAATGTCATAATTATTTATTTGGAATTTGTTCCATTTCCAGATAAGAGCTTGGATTTCATATAAGAAATTGGACTTGGAATTCAAGAAAATCTAAATGAAAGATGATCTTTCTTTTATTTTTTTATTGAATCATCAGTCCAATTTTCTGGAATTAAGAATTTTGCTTATTACTAGATTCTATCGTGGATGGTCATCACTTACTCAGATAGGGTTTTTTTAATTATAATTTCAGAGTGAAATGAGCATTCTTTATAGCACAAAACATGAGAAAAATGACTAAGCAACATAATAATTTTTTTTTCCGCTGATTAGCTTAAAAGGTACACACATCATAATAAAAAATAGCGTGGAGAACACAGTAGAGTTCAAACACATACGGTATTAATCTCACATAATGAGCATTGCTTCAGCCGGCAGGAAAAACTACGCTAAATAGTCAGTAAGCTACAATTGGCTTCCTAAAAAATCATGGCCCTTGACTTTAATTTGTCCTCTGCATCGGTTTCTTATATTTAAGAATGCTTATTATTAGGTATTCTTGCTGTGCTTTCCTCGGTTCCATGCTACTAATTAGTTGTGAGTGAGTCTGGTGTTCTCTAAAACATCCTCCTCTGCTGCCGCTAAGTCTGCTGGAGTTGCCACCACCCACTGTCCTCCCAGAGCTGTAACAACTGCATTTATTACACTGTATAATATCTCTCTTGTAGCATTTTCCAGTAATCTCTCCCAATCCAAAAGATACTATTGATAAGATTTTGGCATTGGTATTCATCTTATCTGCCTGATATTTTTATGGTAAAATCAAAATTAGTGAAGTGTTTTTTCCTCTCTGTTTATCAGTTTTTAATTTTGTTGATGCTATAACACGTTCACTTATTCACTGCATTCACTTACACAAATTTATCTGGACATGAGTATTCTGTCCATGCTGCATGCATATAGGGACGTGCATGTTTGTGTATGTGTCTATCGGATAGAAACTTTCTTCTAGGTGATGAATAGATCTTTAAATGCATATTGGTGTGGCCAGAAGCACAGATATATGCTCACCTGTCTGTTTTGCAAGCTGGCCAAGTTCCCAGAGGGGTTTATCAGCTTGGGCACAGTGCCATGCTAGCACGTGTATACAAGTCATGGGCTAGAGCTTGTTCATATCCAGCCAGGTGAGAGCAAGACAAGGCAAATTTGTACTTTCAAATATGCCCCAAAATCTTCCCCAAAGTGCTGTTTCTGGGACCCTTCCCTTCCTTCTCCTTGTATCATATGCCAGGCTGACAAAATGTCCTCCTGTAGCTAACGGAATTGTAAGATTTGACAGTTGACATAGCGGGGGCGGAGTAGAATTTTTAGTCTGAAAGTATGATCAGTTTCTTTCTACATCTTTAGCTTGAGCCTGTTCCCTCTGATGGCAAATTTTAGGAAGAATTGGTGTTGTCTGCTGCAAGCTGTTGTGTCTCCTTGCCACTTCCCCTTTCAGCTGCTGCTTGCAGGACCCATTCTCCCAGATGACTACGAGAGATATAATTAATGCACTGGGGAGCTGTGACTCACGACTGAAACTTTGTTTCAGCTGTTTTGAGGAGCAGTTGTGCTCAAAGCTAGTAGTTTTTGTAGGACAGTGACCATTGCCACCACCATGAAAATTGGGAAGGGATGCTCCGTGTGACAGAACATGGGCTTCTCTTCTCCATCAAAGTATCAATGAAGTTGGAGGACTGAGCTTTTAGTAAGAGTTATAAAAGTGCCATTCTAAAATTGTACGTTTCATAAGAAGATGAGGAAGAAAACAGTCAGTTTAAGTAGTGTGAAAAAATTTTGATTTAGCATTTGAGGAGAAGGTGCTTCAACCTAATACTGCAGTAATTGCGTGTAGTGCTGTTCTGTCACTTCCAAGTTATTTTTAGAACTCGACAGAATTACTGGTTTCTTTTTCATGGGAAATATTTCCTCTTGCTAAGCTTTCCTTTTAGGGCAGATTAGAAAAAAATGCCAACATTTCCTTCTGAAAATGTTTTTGAGATATTTAAGACATTTCATGAAATATTTTGCTTGGATAAAAATGAAGCATTGAATCCTTAATAAAATGAAACATTTTGATGACTTTCTATCAAAGCATACAATTAAATAATATATCCACATGAAACACTTCTCAGCTTTCTTGTATATTTCTGACAGTGTTGACCAGCTCTGGCCATTGCTAAAAAGATAAGTTTACTGTAATCACTTCTGGTTCCTCTGGCTTACACGTACCCACACCACATGAAATACTTCCTGATGTCTGCTGAAATCTGATGTTCCACTAGGTCTAGTGACTACAGGAAAAAAAAAAAAATTCTAAGCTGTATCATCGTATATTTAAGTGATAGAAATTATATCTTCTACATATATCTATAAAATGTATTCCTTTTACAATATAACTTCTTTTCCAGTATGTGAGTTTCCTCGTAACTTTTCAACAGACTTTGTTTTTACTGTGGTTAATATAGGTAGTCTGTCATGGCAGAGAGCATGCAAAGTATGACATCAAGAACAAGTAGGGCAATTTTAGTTTCTCCCTGAAGGACAGTTTTTAATGCTACATTTTTGTGTGCTAAGTACTCCATATAGGTAGAGTCTATTGTATTCTCTTAAAATAGTTCTTCTGATCTGTTGGTATTTTCACTATGGAAGACGTTCCTGAATTTCCCTCATTTAGCTCATAAGGTTACAAGAACCTTTCAGCCAACGGTCGGAATCTCTGAAAGAAAAGTTATTTCAGTCTTCAGTTCATCTTTCACAATTTGCTCTACAGAAAATTGTAGGAACTACTCTTAGCACCTTTGCATCTTATAGGATGCTGATACAAACATGCCCTTAGCATGAAGTACACCAGGAATGGTCTGCAAAGCAGTAGAAATATTCACATATTATATATGCCATTATATATATAATAGTCAGGCAAGTGCTAGAGCCCTTCGTCCGACAGAGGCTTAGGAAATTGCTTCTGTGCAGTAGAGCAGTGTACGAACCCTTCCTTTCCATTGGGTCATTTATAATTGCTTGTCTACAACCTTTAAATCTTGTACTTCTGTAGGTAACAGTATCGGTATTCACAGACCAGGAGATGAAATTTTTGTCAGATTTGTACTCTCTTAAAAATGAATGAAGCAGGAAGAAAACATCTTTTTCTGTTCTTGAACCATCTCTGGTACTCTCTTTTGATCTGCTGTAGCTTATATGTGATATATTATAGAAATTAGCACTGTTGTCTTTCTTGGTGGCTGTTTCATACTGTAGCTGGCAGTACCTCTGATCAAGGAGTAGCTTGTAACAACCCAGAGCTCTGAGGTTCTGTGCTCGCCCTGTCCTTCTACTCCCATACCAAGAACACACCTCCCACTGCCTTACTCCTGCAAACTGATTGACAAGCGTATTTGTTTCTTTCTACCCATAGAAGCAGTAGAGACCTTCTCAGATTCAGAAAGCATTTAATGTATTACATCCTGCGGTGATGGGTTGATTTCCTCCAATACACATCTTCTTTCCCCTGAAGAACTTAACATTGTGGATGTGCTGCGAGGTCACCAAAGAGCGGGGTCTGACAATAGAGTTGTTCAGGCCACTCAGTTATGAATTTAACTGACCAAGTTAGCAACTTGATCATCCTGGTGTCATTACGTGGTCCCTGTGAAAAAGCCTGAGAATAACCCATGTGAATTTGCCATTTCTATAGGTAGCACTCTATTCATAGGCAAGCTGAGGAAAATAGCCAGCTACCTTACCCCTTTAAAGCCCAGCTAAGTGTCTAAAACTGGATGCTACAAAACCTCACATCCTCATTAATACTGAATTAGTCTGTGAATATTTCTCAGAGGTGCTTCTGGCTCTTAGCAGATTTTCATTGATTACACACAGGTCATATTTTCTAAATTTCTTCGTAAGCAGGATGGCTATAAATTTTATTTTGCTGTGGAAATTAAAATCATGAGATACTGTGAAAATTTAAGTTCAGTAGGGATGGATTCAGTGACCCAGCATGGACCTCTAATGTTGTGTATTTCAGGTGCCTTAGTTTGGCCATGCTATTTGCAGCAGGCTGTCAGATGTGACTTGGACCCTTGTAGGTGATCTGTGCTCCTGTGGAATGACATTTGGAGGCTAAGGCAGATCTCACAGGAGGTCTACACTTGTCAGCCATAGCTCATCTCCAGTGGCTCCAGGAGGAGAAGCTCTGGTTGTAATTCCATGATGAAATACGTCCATGGCAGCGCGGGACACTCCGGGATTGGAAGTGCTCAAGCCTGTACATTTTTGGTTTGCTTTGTGCTCTCCTCCACATCCAGTCTGGGGATGGCAAATAACAAGTTTAGACAGATGCTCCATGAAGGTAGAGGGGATACTGTGAAGGATGCTGCACTTACACCTTCGTATGTGGAGCAGATTCCTTGGGAATTGACGTGAATTACATCACTAACAAAAAAAGCCAATAAAACAGCTGTTGAATTAATATTGCTACTGTCTTTTAATGAATGCTAAAAAAATTATCGTAGAGCTGTCTGTAGCACTTTTTAAGTTTTATTTGCGATAGGCATAGTTTGAAGGAGGCATCGCTGGTTAAGTCCCACACTCATGGCACGAGACCGTGAGTAAACAACTTTGGACTGATTCACTTATACACTTACCTGTTACAATAAAAGTTTGGGCTCTTTTTGTTTTATTTATTCTGTATTTACTTGCAAATATTCAAAATCTGCCATTTTACCGGATCTTGGATTTGCTATAATTAATATCCATTTATATTGCCTCTCTGTCATGCTCAAAATTTACCTCTTGGACGTATCATAGACAGTAGTCAGACTGGGGCTCCTTTTCAGTGAATGGAAGAGTCTTTTAAACCTGAAGCCTATCTGTGATCTCATGTCTGTGAATTAGCATGCAGAGCTACACGAGCCTTGTGGTGGAGGCAGCGGAAAAAGCCAGCGTTGGGAAAGAGCAGCAGCTGACAAGGGAGAGGGCTAGCTGCAGCAGGAGGGGTACACAAAAAAGAATGGAAAGCAGCTTCCAAAAGGGTGGAAATGGGAAAGAGGAGGGCAGCAGCAACAGTGGCAGGGTGAAGGTGAAGAGGGGAGAACAGCTGCTTTCCCCGCTCGTATCCTGACTGAGTTTTTCTCTGAAATGCCCATGTTTTTTGAGCGTATTGATTCTGTGACCCTCTTTAGCTGTTTGAACTCTGTATTGGAAAGAATCAAATTCAATCCAAATCTGTTTCTGGGATCTGTATTATTTTGCATTCCCTTGAGGTCTGAAGGAAGCAGAAAAGACAAATGGTGTGATAATCACAGACCACACAAGAAAAAAAAACCATAGCAGGGGTGAGGCAGCCTGGGAGAGAGGTCTGATTTTCAGGGACTGCCAATGTGATGGTCACATTTCTTCACATGTAACTTAAGATGTTTTTTCTGAGCTTTGCGGTGATGAGGGTAAAAATGCACTTCTTTGGGATATGGAATTAACTGGTTTGTTTCAATTATTGTATTCAGCACACCTTTCATAGCACCAGAAAAATCTTCTTCATCCTAAAAAACCCAGAACCATAGAGAGGTAGAGTTTAAAACTGAAAAGAAGGGGTTGAAAAGACAATAACAGGGTCAATAATTTCAAAAAGCCTGCAAACATAAACAATACCATTAACACATTTTAACGCTCTAACTTTTCCCAGGCGAGGTATTATTCCTGTGCATTTTGTTGAAAATTTGTTTTGGCACCTTTAGGTGATGACTCCTGAAGATACACTCTGAACAACTTCTTTGCTTTCACTTGCCTATAGCACAGATGGTGCGATCTGCATAGGTGTAGGGCTTTCTCCACCTCAAGTCCGAGTCCTTAGATCCCACAGCCGTATTCTAGTATCAGTCTGTGCAAAACAGCTATTTGGGAATGCCACCTGAGCTTGGGTACCTCAGTACTGCTGCGAACTGTAACTGATCCAGAGAGGAGGAGTGAACTCCTATGGAACTAAAATGCATTAGCACAACAAAACTATTTAAATGTGAACACAGTGTAAATAACATAATGTTTCTTGGAGACAGGGACAGTCGGAAGAAACTATACTAACCTGGAAAGGGAAATGAATGTTGATTTAATTGGCTCCTTAATGATTATCTGTTTTCTTCTTCTTCTTTTTCTTCTTCTTCCTTTTTTTAATCCAAACAGAAAGGTTAATCTAACTATACATTTAAGGCTTTTAAAGGCTCCATTACAAGACTTATTATGCTAAAAGAAACATACCTGGCATGCTGCAGTTTTCTAAATGTATCAGCGATGCATGTAATGATTCACTTAAACCATCATGGTCAGAATTCTTTTACATTATTTCTATGTAAATTGGATGCTTCACGATTACTATAATATGTGTGAAATTCCACTTATTATTTCTTTTAACATGGAAACTTTTATCACTTAACTTCAACTCACTGGACAGAATATTTGAACCATTTGTAGTCATTAGAGCATTTTTGTTTGGTCAAAACCCTTATGGGATTATGCTTTGGAAAAATAGCATGAATTACATTCAATGCAACTGAATGGCAATTTTAAATATATAAGGGGCATCAGGAGTGCTCATCATTATACTTAGAATTCAACATTTTATTTTATCTGTTAAGGACTTGTTTTTACATTTACATCTTTTATATTCTGGAGACTTATTTCAGTGTGTAACATAAAAAAATGCCATAATCCATATAGAAAAGGCTATCTGATGAAGTACATTACCTTTTCGTGTTCTGCAGGACCAATTTAAAATACTAGAGAGGGTCACAAGTTTTTAGTTGCACCTTACTAGTCAGAGGGCATTTTCCTATAACCTAGGAATCACTGGATGAACTGCTGCAGCAGGAAGTCTCTAGTAAAACTGCAGGTGATGTTCTTCTTTGCACATCTTGAGACTTGGCACAGGGTGTCTCAAAACTTTCTGAGATTCCCAAAAGGTCCCAATCCATAGCAGGATGAAGAGGCAGAAGAGAAAAAGATTTCAGAGCAGCCTCATAATCCAGGCATTGAGTTAAACTATAGGAAACTCTGTTTTGATGTCTGCCTTGCCATTCTCCTACAGGCAAACTAGCCTTGGCTATTAGTTCTCCTAGGTGGATCTTTCTGGCTACAGCTATTCATTGGAATAGGGACTTGAAGTTCAGATGCCTTGAGATTGCTCTAACAGCCTGGCTCAGGGAGTATTATTTACAGATTTTAGAAGAGCTCTAAGAAGAATTTTAGCACTAGAGAGAGGTAGGAACCTAGAAAAACCAAGAGGTTTTGCAGGAGGCAGTGCAGGTGCGTGTCTTTCAGGGTCCAAGGTGGTAGGATTCTGATTTTTGCCTGTTTGGGGGACCTCTCCTTAATGTTCTTTCTTCCAGTGTCTTCCAACCCAAGTACATTGACCTGTCATTTTAGAAGAGCTAACATTTTCTGTCTCTCCTTCTTCTGGCTTTAAGCCTTCTCAATACGTCTCTATTTCAACCACACTTGATACCATTTTTCCATAAAGAGTTAAATTACTAGATTTTAATAAGGTGATGGGTTGAGTTTTTTATCCATCATGTTAAGATGCCATTTTTAAGACAAACCTATAAACAGATTATGATCTCGCTGCTCTAGCTTTTACTCCAGGAAACTCTGCTTCTCATCCCTCAGTTAAGCTTTCTTGTTTCAGTCTGAGTGAAAATGCCTCTGGTTACAACTATATATCCAGATTTCAAGGGGAAGTTCTCCAACCCTTCCACCACTAATCTTCCACAAGTCATTTCCAGAAATTAGTCTGCTTGAGCTCACAGAACTGTGTGCCTTTATTTTCAGCATCAGAACACAGAAGACATTTTTAAAACATGGCTTTTTATGGAAAAGGTGAAGAAACATCTTGGGGCCCCCCAGAGTGGGAGTCATGGTATGCTGAGTTATTTCCTTAGATTTGATGCTCAATGCTCTGTGGCTTTAGGAAAAAATCTGCCTCAGTTTCCTTTAAACCAAAGGCATTACACAAGGTGATGAAAGCTGTCTTTCCTTTTGTCATGACAGGTATCTATCAATAATATTCATTCCATTATTTAGAAAACTGTCTGTTTCCCTACAACACAGACAGTGAAAAATAAGCTTAACATAATGAGCATAGTTATTTTTCTTTATTTCAAACAAAAGCATCATTTTGTGTTTTAATTTGTATTTGCAATACGATTTTTGGCTAATTTTATTAAGTGGTTTGAAGGAGATATATTGAATTTTCCAGGGTGTTTTTTTGTATGTTATGTATTAAGCTCGGTTGAACTCAGTGAGTATCTGCAATATGTACACAGGTATCTATAGCTACGTACATTGCACAAGCTGCATGTTTCAACTGCAATTTTTAAAATAGATATTTAAAGTTTATGTTGCTAATAAAATCTAGAATGACTTAGGTCAAATAATTTTTGAAGGATGCCCTCTACCACTCTCACACCTTAGCTGCTGCGTGTGTTTATGGCATTGTTTTAAATACGCATATACTCATTTTTAAATGAACTATTCTTCTAAATATTTGCTTTCTCTGTTGATTATGTTTTTACCTTACTCATTAAAATGCAGAATCAGTGCTCACTTAAAATTTCTCTTTTGAAACTAAGCTACCTGGGAAATACAGTGTAGTGTATTTCTCTGCAATGCACTCATCATCTCTTTAAATATATACAGTTGAAAAAAAAAGGTAAAAACTTAAGTTCCATCATAACTCATGTTGGAATTAATGACTCTGTTCACAGACGTTGGTTTGGAGGACAGAGACTGAACAGTGCCATTACAGAGAATAAGACACTGGCAAGTCAGGCGATTCACTGAGGACAGAGTGATTAGCCACAAGGAGCACTTACAATGTGCACTGGTAATTTAGGTAATTGTTTTGCGGGGTTTGTACACCCATGAATTACAGAGATCTTTTAAAAAAATATATATTGTGCAGTTTGAACGTAGCCTGAAGCAGACACCAGGAAGAATCAGCTATCAAGTAATTCAGATAAGATAAAGAGTCAGCGATGCATAGGATTTGGAAAAATGTATAGAAGACGGCATGCAATAAATCTATAGCATATACATTTATCCTAAGAACTTCTTCACTAAGATGTTGGGTATTTAAACACTCCAGAAGATACAGATTTCCTGCAGAAAATTAAAAGCAAAACAACAAGGGGGGAAAATCCTGAAGAATGAGGTGGTTTCATTGGAATACGACGTTAGATTGATTCAGGTTATCGTTTCTAAATGTGTGATGCAGTCACACCTAACCTATCAAAAAAATCCTTATATTTATTTCCTTTTTTGCACTGCATATTTTCAAAGACCTCCTATAGTTAACATTATAATATAGTTAGTTGCTACATATAATCTGCACTGATTATAGGAAAACTGTCAGTGTCTGTTCAAGGTCTGAAAAGGCTGCAGCAAATAGCTTTTCTCTTTGCCATGGAGACTGGGGTCTGTTTTTACGGTTACTCTGGTAACCAAAGCCTTTCTGGTGCTAGTCCTTTTCAGTTACTTTAGCTATTAAATCCTCTGGTTGAGACAAAAGGAAGGCAGTATGCAGACACTTCCCTATAAAGCAAATCTCAGGGTTAAAATTGAGCAAAACTTGTAATAAAAGAAATAAAAGCAGCTTCTAATCAGCTGGTTACATTGTAGCTGTGAGGTGTTTGTGTGCTTGACTACATGTGGGAAGCTTGGGTTCGGTGTATTTGAATTTTAATCTGATTATTACAGGACTAGAAAATGGATTAGGCATCTTCAGTGCTGTTTCAAGGAACAGTTTCTCAAACCCGTGACCCTCACAGTGCAAAAAGCATCAGTTTTCAAAGTTATCAGTCAGTGGGGGAATTTTTTTTAAGGTGAGGATTCTGACATTGCTTAGGGTGACAGATATTAAAATTATTGTAAGTAGAGGTTACAGAACGCTGCCTCCAAAGTCACGTGTTTGTTATGTGGCAGTAACGAACCTTCACAGGGACTGGGGTGCTTTAGAAAACAAAGTTAAAAAATGGATGCTGACCTGAAAGCTTATTATCATCGTGATAAGAAAATACCCAATTTGGTGATCAATTTAATGAAGTTGATTACAGAAGATTGGCAACAGCGACAACAAAAAGATAGAAGGCTGAGTTGTAAAATATTTAACAAGTAAGACGGTAGTAAGTGTCGCTTTTGCTTGGAATCAGTAAGTGTAGGCAGGCTCCCAAATTATCTTGTTTTTGAAAATAGTAATGTTTTCACCTTAGGTAAGGGCTTATTATGGCAAGCTTTTACCATCACTACACATTTTGGTTCGAGCTTTCTACTCCAAATAAAGAGGATTTTTCTCTGGAAGAAACAGCAGACTAAATAGACCACAAATAATATGCTTCACAACTGAACAATCCATTCTCGCTTTAACATGGTCAAACTAAGTAACTCTAAATACTGCAATACCCCTGGTGATAAACCACTTTTGAGCTGCAAAGTATTCAATTATTTTTCATTTGGACTATTAAATGTGTCACACAGAAATTCCCCATTGCTGTTTTCACCCACATAGATTACCATGTTTTAAAAAAAAAAAGAGTAACTTCATCCTATCAGAAGAGAGTTCAAACTAAAACACTGGAGGATATAGCAACTAAATTAAGATCAATTGCTATTTGTTAACAGAGAGGAAAACACCTGCAGTATTTAAAAACCTAAAGTATCAGCTCATCCATAAATTAAGTGTGCAATCAGAATACTGGACTGATCTCCGTTTAATCAGATTTGTGCATTTCAATGGGGAATGCTCATTTAAATGGATAGACGTAGTATTAAAGTGGAAAAAAATAAGGTTTTCTGAGGCCACTGTTTGATGTGAACATCACTACTAGAAAGGGCAAGTACAGATTTCTGATACCAGGTGTGCAACTGATAACCAGCTGTTCCCGTGCGAAGAAATAAAATGCATTACAGACCCTTCTTGTTCCATTTTCTGGAGAAGACAGGTGTGATAAGGAGAAGGGGGGGGAAAGTATGTCTCTGAAATAGCTGGAATCAGAAGGACATTGACTGTTTCTGGATTCACTGTAGTGACTGATCAAAGGAACTTACGGATGTTTGTGCTGAAAACAGCTCCTGATGTTTAACCTGGTTTTGCACAGTGTTTGCAGAATTAGTAGGCTCCTCTTGTCTCCTTTGGCCAAATCTGTCCCCAGCCTTTCTGCCACCTCAGATATTTTCCTGGTTTCAGAGAACTGGATACTGCTCACGATAAAGCACTGATCTTGCATATCCATATGTGTGGAAAAATCCAGAACTGTAAATCAGGCAAAATGGAGGATGGTGGGTTTCTGAGAGGGACGTGCAATCACTGAGATCAGCACAGCAAGCTCTTGGCACAGGAAGATTTTGTCACCATCTTTGTCATTAGTCTTTCTTACTAAGTCCTTGTGTTGATATGCAGCCTCTCTCCCTCACCCACATTCAGCAAAGCCCCTCAGAAGTAGCATCGGGTGGGGCATTTGGGATTTGTGCCCCCCATCAGGTCCCCCATAGGGTGGGAATGCTCTCATGAGCCAGGAAATCAGCCTTCTCTTTACCTGAGGTGGCAGGTAAAATGAGGGTCAAGCTAGCTCTGACCTGCTAGCTTTGGTTTCCCATTCCTACGCCTGAGAATGACATCCTTATAGCTCCCCTGAAAATCAATTACCCAGGGCTAGTGCCGCAGGTAGCCCCATGTCTTGTAGTCCTGCTCAGCGGGGCCAGGCACAGACATCTGTGAATTGCTGGTTTTGCCCTTTCTGTAGAGGGAGAGAGAGATCCTTACTGCAAATGATGTACGTGGTGATTGGCGATCTCCAGTCCTTCATGATATTTTGCCTGCAGGAAGGAAAAAAAAAAAGTCATTGTTCCCATTTTACAGCAGGGAAAGCCAAGATCAAGACTGAGAGACTTGAGCACTCAGATCCTAACCCCATGTTGCACTGGAAACTTCATGTCAAAAGGCTTAGATAAAGCCCTCAGCTATGCTTGAGACACATTCATCTGGGATAAAAGTATTTCCGAAGTAGAGTAAAGCAGTTCAGATTGAATTGAAAGCCTGCTTGTGTGTCCAAATTTTCACATCCCATAGTTCAGATGATGTGCTGAAACTGAAAACACAGGGTATAGTCATCTAACCCCTAGGTAAATTATACATAGGTAAATGAGGAGGATTTCTTGCTTTTTTCACAGAGGTGCTGACTCCGAGAATAGCTGGAGTGGCACACTCATCTCCAGTGAATGAGCAAAAGCCTCACAAGCACATTTGATCAGCGCACATACCTGGAATGCTCATCTCAGGATAAGCTGCTTTATCTTATTAATTTTATATCTTCATTGAAATTTACTTTTGTCAAGTGAAAACTAGAGGTCTGTGTTTTCCAGACATTTTGCACTAGCTCAGGACTGTGCATAAGTGCCCTCAAGTATGATCTGTGGCAAAGCTTCTAAGAGCCTTCTAGCCCTGCTCCTCTTTTGTAGGATTGAAAGCCATGGGGCATAAGTACTTGACCCACTCTGACTTCTGGGAGTGCAAGGATTTGTGGGGAGTGATGGAGAGGATGCTTTGGGCTGTAGGATTTTAGAGAGGATATCTTTTAAAATGAATGTAATGTGGAGGTGAAAATAGAAAAAAAACCCTGTTACTTGTGAAAAAGGATATTAACAATGACTCCATACAGTGACAAGCTGCTGTTTGTGGCTGCAGGTACGCTGTAGTAGGTACTCTGTCCTTATGCTGTTGCACAGGATGGTGGGGGGAATTGGCCCACACTTTTCAGGTCATTTCTTGGCTGTAGCAAAAGTGTCTTCTGCCATGTAGTGATCAGCCATGAAAATACAGTTCCAGTTTCAAGAAAGATGCATCCACGTAAAATTGCATTTCGCCATGAGCTATGCGCAGTATTCACCTTGTACACCTGTACAAGTGTAAACAGCTTCTATAAAACATCTTGACAACAGTCTCATAAATGAAGCAGCATGTTTATGTATGATTTAACACTTATAAAACCAGAGCCTTGAAGATATTTGCCTGAGAGGTCTTGCACTGGTTTGAAAGTCAGGTACATAAATCCTGAACCTGTCGCCCATGTGGTCAAGTCATTTGACTTCAGCAATCTACAGCTACCTTCTCCATGTAACAGGGAAAAAGTATTTAGGCTTCAGTTTTACCCAATCCAATGTGCAGAAGAAACCAAAAGTGGAATTTTAGCAATTAGAGCTTTTTTTCAGTAGGTTTGTTCAAGTGACCAGGACCCTTAGACATATAGGTAGCACTGAAAACAGTTCCTTGCAAGTTACCGAGCAGCACTCAGCAGGAAAGATACGATTAGAAGATCCATTGCTTTCGCTGTCAACATTGTGAACTTGCTTCAGCTGCCTAAACCTAGACAGCTAAAACCTTTTGAGACAAGTCAGTTTGTCCGAGACATCCTCATGGCAGCAGGTATAATGCAGGAAGACCAACACTGCTCTGCACTGATAGCTGGGAGACAGCCTGGAGACTCTCACCTACCTCAGGCACAGCAGTTGCTTCTTTAGACAAGTAAGGTAACTAAGTTTGGCTGCTTAGGCAACTGAAGCACACGTGCGAATGATCAGCAGGAACAATCCCTGCGGTTTTTGCAGAAAGATGATCTTGAGTAGCTGATGGCTTTTTTATGTAAGAACCGATCACAACAGAGTCCAAATGAAGTCCTGGTTTAGCTGGTTTAGCCAAACACCAGGAAAACATTCTTTCGGGGAAAAAAAAAAAAAAGGATAAATTTACTTTAGAAAAAAAAAATGTATAAAGTTGCTCTAGTTTCAGAGAAACTGTATAAATAAGCATCTGAGTTTCACCTTCTCTCCTTCAAAACCAAAATAAACCAAAACCAACCTCAAACTAATTTCTTTTAAAACATTTTATGCCACTCTTGTAGTAAATTACATGAAGTGTTGCTGAGGAACTACACCGTCAACAAATGTGTCACTGCCATGAATCAGTGCATTAGAAAAGTTAAAACAAGCTTCAGCATAGTATGGAACAGAAATATCATTTAGATATTTTTATTTTCTACAGATTCTGGAAAAGAAAGTCTTTTATTTCCACTTGTTCAATTTAGAAGAATATTTGCTATGCCATTAACCATTCAGATAGTGACACAGTTGCTCGAGTTACTTCTTCAGTTGTTCATGTCACCTTGCAAGTTTTCAATTCACCACCTCCCAGAATCTCGCCCATGGCCCGACCTGGCAGTTTCACCACAAGTATCATAATTGGTTTTTCTTTCTCACAGCCCCTCAGTGTTAGAGCTGTATGACTGTATGAGGTTCTCAAGCTTACATCAAAACATTTTTCTGCCTTTAATTTGCATAGGATATTTTTTAAAAGTGGCATTTAAGGGTGACGGAGATTTACAAACACCACATGTGACTTAAAACTGATAGAATGTTTATTAGTACTTTTTTGAAGCCTTCTCGAGGTTTTATGTCAGTCATGTTTGTATCAGCCTTGAGTTTGACCTTGCCTGCTGTAGAGAATTGGTTCCCTGCTACTTTAGAGCTTGATTGAAGCTTGCATTAGGCAACTGAGGTGAGAAACTTTCTGCAAGTCTAGATTTTCACTGTGGAACAGAAGACGGTGCTTGCTTGTGGGGTTTCACTCAGCCGAAGTCAGAGACGTCTGGTATCTGTTTGCCGGTGGCAGGAGCAGCTCCCTGTGGGGGGATGTGGGGACTAACGAGTCTCAACTGGAAAGCTAGCAGGCACAGGGTGGTAGAGCCCTCACACCACTTCCAACACCTCTCACCCAAAACGATCATCTTGCCAGCTAGCATAACATGACTGTAAATGAGCAGCATCTGATACTGCAGAGAAAACTGAGTGCTTCTGATGTGCCAAAGAGCATGACCTGAACTTGTGCATCAAGGCAAAGGGATCTGAGTCATTAAATACATTTCAAAGATACTACACGACCGTTTAAGATTCTTCTCCTACCACTGAAATTTTCTTTGCAGGTTTGCCCTGAAAGCAGGACTAGCTTCATATACCTACTGTGAGGTCTCTGAACACAATGATGAATTTATGGTAGGGAGCAATATTAATTTTCTCATAAATTTCTGTTTACTCTGTGCATTTCCTAAGGGAATAGCTATTTAGTAGTACCAGTATACTGTAACACTGTCTTCGAGGTTATTGTTTCCCATTTATGAATCAGTGTTTGTAGGACATTTGGCAACATACACTCTTTGGCCAAGATAATGCGATGAGATTTTGTTGGAGCCACATGTAAATTCTTCCTTTGGCTATTGTAAATCTTTATAAAACAAGCTATTCAAATGCAGCACGTAGCCTCAATTTTCATACGTATTCCAAATGTTGTAGAGCCAAAATCCATGTGAAGGACTGATAGAGCTTTGATTTATTAAGGTACCTACACCCATGCCTAATTTTACCTCAAGGATAGTTACATGTGCCCTTACAGAGCACAAGCCTAAGTTCCCAAGGCTTCAGAGCAGAGGTGTTTGACTGCAACTTTTTAAAACGCAAATAACTCAAATTGTGTGCAGGTCAGGAGTCAGTACTGCTAACATGACTCCTGCCAAGCACCAGCTCATCCTGCAAGATTGGCAAAACCGCCGATCAAAACCGTATCTGATCTACAGATACAATACAGTACAAATAAGGGGAGCAGTCTGTACTTCTGTGGATAAATGGCTTATCAGTTTAATTGTTATTTTGAGCTTTGAATTTTGGTTGATTGCTACTTCTACCTGCAACCAGCTCAGCCGTTCAAAAGATGAGAGGATGTAATGTTTTTGACCCATTTTTATTTTCCTGATGTTTCCAGTGACTGAATGTCACCTTTTATTCTCAGTTGATTTTTACTACTGGAATATAAGATGCAGGCTTGTTTTGTATTAGTAAAAGTACTAAACAGTTTTTGTGTTAGGTCTCTAAGAAACTGACGACTTAAAGCTCTTACTTCAGGGTCATATTCTGTAACACAGTATTACCTGAAGTTATATGAATGTTCAGAAATACAGACATAGTTTACAGAGATTTTATTTGTTAGCTTTTAAGCATCAGACTGTATTTGTGTGGTTTAAAATTTCTTAACTATATTAGGAAATGTATTGCAGTGAAGGAAAAGATTGAGAGCTGCATATCTAACAAAGTTAATCTGTATACTTTAATAGAACTAATGATAAGAGTAAATAAGACATTTTATTCCAGGAATGATAATAAATGTATCTTTCTATATTCTATAATAATTAACTTCAGTGCAGTGGCTTTAGCACCCAGAAAGTGTCTGAGTTCATAGTTCTGTAAATACAGGTTTTATCAATTTGAATCATATGCAATTAGAGCTTGTTGTTGTTGTTGTTAGATTTTAATTGTTTGCTCTTTATAGGCTGTTCCTATGAGTTGCTTATTAGTTTAAGAAAAAATACAAGGTCCATTTTAGGTCAGGGTTAATAGAAAACATTGATAGCTCTAGAATTAACCAAACTTTATTTCGTGTTGTGATGTATAGCACAACATGAAATAAAATAACTCCATAAACATAAAACTGGAAACGTATATCTGTACTTCACTGATGCTGATTTTGAAAGCTTGCACATGATGCCCCTGTCTTCTAATGCAGAATTTCAACAGGTATTTGAATACCTGGCTGTCTTATGTTCCATCCTTTTGCCAAACCTAATTTATCACTAGTCATTTATAAGAGCTCTCATTTTTTTCACTAACATTTAGCACTTCTAAAAAAGTCTCTGGAAACAGGAAGCCTGGTTTTGGGGTTTTTTTAAATGCAATTCCCTCACAGTAGGAAGGCCTTGACTTTGCAATATTCCTAGTACCTCCTCTTAGGAATCAGCCTCTTTTGGTGTGCATCAGTACTGTAAAATCAATCCGAATAGGCTCATAAGGTGAGTCTCCTGAGTATTCTCCATGACTTTGGCTTGAGCTCCTTTTTTCAGGATGGACCTTCTGCATCAAGCTTCAAGTCTGAAGCCTGAAATACTAGGGGTAGTTTCTTTGGGATGTTTATCTAGTCCTACATGGCCCATGCCTCAAGTCACTTTGGTTTAGCTGTTTGTTTTCCAGTAATGTAAAATACTTCAGCTGCATCCTCTGAACCAGTTGCACCTCAGCAGATCTGCCACTTTATGTAAAGGAAGAAAAATTCATGTTAACCCCCCCCCCCCCAGCCACTGGAGGAGTGTTTTGACTACATGTATTTGGTTTTTATTTAGGTGACCTATATGATGTTGTATGTCGTCCTTTCAAAGAGGACAAGAGCTTCGGAAATGTCGGTGCCTTTTATAGCTCTATAAGGTTATGTCTGTTGTGTGTATACATGCACACGCTCTCTCACATACACCGACGAGAGGAAGTCATTTTATTTTACACAAATCAGCTACTTAAAGTAAATTGAGATATATAGAATTTACCAATGAAATGAGTGATTTGATGTGAATAAAAGAGGTGGTGTGTTGTAAATCAGTACTGACAGCCAAATGGGAAAAATTGACAGAGCACTGTAATCACTCCCAACATCCACTGAAGTTATTGATCCAAAACCTCTATAATCCCCTTCACATAACACAAGCAATTTCATATAATACCTGTAATAACAGTGCATTCAAACTCAAGTAGCCATCAGAAGCTTTGTATCTAATGGTGAAGCAGGCCTCTGCTGAGTAAGTGTAACAACTAGAGCACAAAAACGCCGATGACTCTCGCCATTCATAGGTAACGGTCTGCGATAAGAGCTAGTTCAGAAGATAAACAGTTCCTAACGCCAAGGAAAATGAGCTATTAATTGCCCGCTTGCTAAATAGTTGTAAAGGCCCTAAAACCCTGGGTGCAAAGCGGGGAGAACGTAAACGGGATTTGGGGACTGATAAGGCCCCGGGCGCTATCCACACGGCAGCTATCTGATGTTAATTACAAGAGGGGAAGGAGAGCTGAGAGGTATTTAGCTGCTGGGTCATTACATCCTTCCCAGGTGTTTTTCCCATGAAATGTTCCACCAGTTTTACAAGCTCCTTCTCTGGCTGATGGATTATTCCACCGCCTTATCAAAGCTTTGCCAGCTCCTCATTAATATATAGAGCGAGCAGCGCGGTTCTATATATCATTGTCTTCTTCTCGGGGAGGGCTAATCAGTCAGGCATTATCAGCCCGTCAGCAGAAGGCAGGCAATCAGGCCTGACAGCGGAGAATCATGGGAGAGCAGGGAAGGTTAAATGAGGCTGACAGTTGTGATAATGATGATTATACTATAAATTAAGATATGATGATAAAGGAGAATAAAAGACACAATCTGAAGCAATATTTGGTTTAACATGTCTCTCTTTTTCGGTACTGTTAAATGGCCATAACATTTATCACGCCGAACAAGAATGGACATTTAACTACCATGATAAAATAGGACAGCATCAGATTGAAAACCCAACAAGTTGTGATTATTGTGTCAGGCACTTTTCCACTGGTTGAAAAAAACTGGAGATAGAGCATATGTTATAATCATTCATGCATTATTCTGCAGAATGAAAAGAAAATAGATCTATTTTAGAAATGTCTTCCAGACTTCAAGATAAAAAAAAAAAAAAAAAATTCAAAAGGAAAAAATTAATATAGTCTCCTGCTTCCAAGATCATTTTTATCAATGAAACTATAGGAAGCTAAGTGATAGTTCCTTCCCAACACCTCCTCCTAACGAATGCATGTATTTATTAGGAGGTGATTTGGAAGATTAGTAACAGAAATTAGTCTCTTATTAGGCAAAACACTGTAAATGAAATTACAGAACATCAACACGACATTTTAGAAGATTACTTTCTTCTCAGTTGGTTAAAATAAGTAGGTTCACATAGATAAAATCAAGTAAGACTTGGCATGGTTTGACTGTGAGAACATATGCAACCCTGTGGACTTCATGAAACTGTTTGGTCGTTTGCTTGGATGGATAGATGATATACGTCTTATTTCTTTGTGATGTTTATGTTTAGGGTGCTTAGCAATCCTAAATAAATATCATTGGATTGTGCAATTGATTCTGGTTAGCATACTTTTATGTCCCAGCCCCTGTACATCTATATGCAGTAAGCCAGGACAGCCAGATCAGGCTGAACTCACAGACAGTAAGTACTCTATGCATGGGTCTGCTTGCCACATACTGAAAGGAAGAGTTTGGAAAGGAAAGTGTAAAACCTCCTTTTTGGAAAATTGTGCATTTTAGAATAAGTTGAACCAAAATATCCTGTACGTCTGCAAATAACCACTCCGCCTACCGCACGTACGCTACAGAAATTATCTATATACATCGAGATCTTTGTATAAAACAAAAGTGTGTCATTTCTGTGTCCATCGCGCTGGCCACGCTCCTAGTGCAAAGGCAAAACCCCAGGCTGAGCCAGTGGTGTAAAGCTATAGTCTTAATCATTGTTTTCTACATAAATACCTAACTATTTCTTTGTATAATGCACTCAATTGTCATGCATCTCTATCTGTGATGTGCTTGCAAGTGTATCACTTACCAAATATGTGCAAGGAGATAATAATTTGATAAATCACTGTATTATTTGGTTGCTACCTGCTCTGTGCAAATGGAGCTTTTGTGTTAGGCATAAAAGAAGAAATAAACTTCAATTAGTGTATGGTGTATTAAAGTGACAGTGCAGGAGAGATAAACAAGTGTTTTTAAAGTTTACAGCTTTATTTTCTGCATCTCTCCTTTATCACCTCAGACTGGGAGGTATTGTCAGTATAAAAGCTGATTATTAATTATAGAAGTGGTTGAGATGACTGTGCCAAGTCACAGACCCAATTATTTGCTTTATAAATTAAACAAAGTTAGCCCACATCAAGCCTCCCATGAAACATGACTTCTCTGGAAGCTGCTCAGACACTACGGTGATGGCAGTCACTGAAGTACCCTAGACAAACAGAAATCTTTGCTGTGATTATAGTGATTACCTTTTCTGTAGTGATTGACTCGATGGAAATAAAGCCAGAGCTATTTTGTAGCAGGTAAAAAAAAAATAATAAAAAAAATTAACCACGACCGAAAATAAAGCCACCTTGAGATGACTGCTGTAGTATTGTTTTTCCCTGGCAATGGCCTATTGCCTAATGCACTTTAGAATTGTATTTTTATTATTTGATCAGTTCAATTTAGCAGAGTAGTGAAAATTGCACACATTCCTCTCATACAGATGTAAAGGAAGGAGCACAGGTGAGTTTATAGAGAACAAGGCAGAAGGAAGGAAGGGAAGGAAGAAGGAAGGGAAGGAAGGGAA
Source organism: Ceryle rudis (assembly GCA_033439905.1). Lineage (NCBI taxonomy): Eukaryota > Metazoa > Chordata > Aves > Coraciiformes > Cerylidae > Ceryle > Ceryle rudis. The sequence continues at coordinate 51,087 of JAAGNO010025868.1, forward strand.
GGAAGGGAAGGAAGGGAAGGAAGGGAGGAAGGGAGGAAGGGAGGAAGGGAGGAAGGGAGGAAGGGAGGAAGGAAGGAAGGAAGGAAGGAAGGAAGGAAGGAAGGAAGGAAGGAAGGAAGGAAGGAAGGAAGGAAGGAAGGGAAAGGAAGGAGTATCCTAATGCAGCATCCCATGCTTTATTTGTGTTTTTCTGTCATGATACACAGCATTTTGCCTTGTTTCAATCTGAATGGTGTCATTGCATCTTAAAAAAATCACTAGAGTTCTTCATGAAGATAGGGATTTTGTTTTGCTTTTATCCTCCCTAAGATCAGGGTTTTATTAAAGGAGCAATGCTGCTTCAGAGACTTTCTCACTAGCCTTTTCCATCAATTCAAGTGCACGCTGACAATATATTCACAGGACTTCAGTCCAATAAACCAGCAGGTTTTTGTGAGATAATCTGTTTCTTCTAAGAGGCAGAGAGGGGATAAGCCTGGTGCAATCAGGAAAGAGGGAGGAGACCAGTGCAAAGGTTATCACTACATGTTTTAGGGAGATCCACTGCTAGAGACACTCTGTGCAGGAGCAGATTCAACTTGTCTTCTTAGAAAATGGTGATAAAATACAACATCCTCCATTCCCAGCAAGGCCGTAGCTACTCTGAAAATAAAACAAAGTTAGTAGGTGGATTGTTTGAGGAGGTGAGTTTAAAAAAAAAAAAAACAAGTTGCTTTCCAAGCTTTTATTCATCTGCTGAGCTGTGGAGCTTGTAACATCTGTGGGGATAAATATCACTTGCTGGGCTCAGAAGTCCCATGTAGGCAATGACTAAACTGAGGTTCAGGTCAAGGCACATCAGGATAAACTGCAAATTCCTTTGGGGGAAATAGTAACTCCACTGAATTCAGTTGGGATTTTGCAGTGAACTGTGGTGCAGCTAGGATTCCTTCTGTGGAGATTTTAATAGGTGTGGGCACACGTCATTGGTGCCTGGATACCTCCTTGTCTTCCTTCCAACTTCTTTCCTTCCCTTCCCTCCACCCCACCCTTAATGGTGCAAGCATACAGAGCATACCCCCACAGTAGATGGCCATTGCTAACACCAGCCAAGTCTGAAATGCTTAGCTGAGACTCATTAGTCTTGTTATGAAAATGTGATTGGATGTGTGGTTTATCATTTGGAGGTAAGGTTCTAATTTTGGCACATAGGAGGCTACAGGCAGGAAAATATCTTGTTCCTTATTCCATTTTATTAACTTTGTTTTGTTCACTTGAGCCTAGTACTGTGTTAGACTTTGAATAATCACAGCTGTACAGGTAGCTCCAGTGGAGTGAATGAGAGGCTTTTTCAAGGGCTCTGCTCCCTGCAGAAATGATTTGTACCTCTGCCTGATTGTCGCTAACAGAAAATGAGAAATAGGAACATTCAATGCAAAGTAATGTGTTCTGTACAATTACTGGATTAATAATTTTATTCCATTACTGTGTGGGGAGAGAGGACATCAGGTTGAAGATCTGCAATTCTAGTATATTTCTAAGCGTCCTGTTAAGAGAGTGAGCAAGGGTCAGGAAACTTAATTATGCCATAACTAGATAGAAATTGCCAAGTGATAAAAAGAAACATCCAGCCAGATTCAGCAGGAAATTACAGCTTTAATAATATAGCATAATGCCTACTTCTATACAATTATTGGAGAGACCCTGAATGATTTTAAATAACAGGCTTGGTTTTCCAGTAACGACAGGGGAAAAAAAAAAAATATCTGAAAATGACATTATGCATTTTGCTGTAAATATTTTTCTGAGGTTTTGGGGGTGGTTTTTTGCAAGATTAAATTATTAAAAATCTCATATTTACTCTTGGTAATGTGAAAATGCTATTAGTCTGAAATAAGAGAAAGGTTATATTTATGGAAGAATTTACATTTGTGAAAATTAAGCCTGTGGAATCATACTTCTGGTCTATTGTCCTGCTGTATTGTATAAATAATTGCACTGAAATTCATATGAAAAATTTAGGACTGCGTGGTTTTGTTTTACAGACGCATTTTTTTCCACCCTGTGGCCATGTTTGTGGCCAGTATCTCCCCGGATGGTGTTATTTCCATAAAATGCTTATGAACAGATTAAAGATGCACTTGCCTGCTGATACAGGATTTCCTCATGATTTTATAGCCTTTTGAAAAGATTAAAAAAAAATACTATTTTCGCATAAACAAAACTCTTCATCCTAATGAGAAGCAGGTTGTCGGTGGGTTTTTTTCTTTCTCCTCCCAGATGAAATAGGATATTTTAAATATTAAACTCTTATCACCTTCGTAAACACTGCATGTGATATTAAGGCCTTTTGCAATATACGTGCATGTGTTTGTCCATTTATTTCTAACGTAAGAAGGAAAAGTCATTTCTGGTGCTAACCCAGGAGAGCCCAGCATTTCATTTTGTATTCTGAGGATGCAGATTAATCAACCTGACTCTCTTACCCAGGGCTAGCCATTCTGCCTAGAAATCTGCATATCTGCATATTACTGTTCTTCCCTGAATTTAATTTCCTACAGGAGCTGATATTAATCACCCTGTTTAAACAGAGGGGATTTGAGGTCTATACAAGTATGACATTTTTTATGGAAGTTGTAGAATATTTTCTCCTCTTTCATTATTATTTAAAGAGACAATAGCGTGATGCTTTAAAGCAAACTATAGGAGATTATTTTTGTTTATTGCAGCTCGTATATATTTAGTTTAGATTTTAATCACAAAATACAGTACACCAAGAAAAATGTTTTACATTTTTCCTTCCAGACTCTGCCTTTCCTGCCGAGAAAATTCCTCCAGGTTTCATTGCATGTGATGGAAGACAGTTTGGGCATACATGTCTCAAATACATCCTAGCTGAAAAAGTTTATTTAAACCTTTTTTTTTATACCCTGTACTGGTTTCATCACCTGAGTACCAAGCATCACACAAGCAGGCGAGCATTTCTGCACCCGTGTTTTGCAGCCGGTGAACCCAGGCAGAGAAACACGGTTGACTTCTCAGGTTGCTGCTGAAATCCATGAGCCAGATGTGGATCTTCTCATGGATGTCAGCAGCCCACATCCTCTCCAGGTGCCAGAGGAAGCACCCGAGGAGCTGCAGCACTGTCACCGAGGGGTGGGAGGACGACATTAGCTGGTAGGCTGTTCCCCTGTCTTTTGCCAGATAAATCTGTATCTACACAAGGCCACTGACATGGTCACAAAATTTGGTCTCACAGGGAATCCTCATGGCTATTAATTCCTTTTTATCTCCAGGCAAGAAAAAAGACAGTTTCATGAGGACGGTGGCAGCGATACCTCCACCATCCTACCTTAAAGCCCCCTCCATATTTTGTGTTTGAAAGTGGGGAAACAATGAACTGTCACTGTGTGACTCCACTGATGTCAGGCGCATTGTATCAGGCAGGAATTTGGTCCAATCCGTCTGTCCCTCAGCCAGCATTACTTGGCATATTTTATTTTGGCTGCTTAGACTGCGGTTATGGTCCAAGCACAAACAACTCAGAAGAACAACATGCTTGGAAATATGTGCCTGCATACCCCAGGAGTCTCTGCCAGCTGGAAAAACAGAGCATACATCAGTTACTGAGTAGATATACTGCCCTTGTGAAAAAATGAAGCTGGAATCCTGGTTTTTGTTTAAATTTACACCTTGGCCTGTTGTGGCACTCCTGGTTAACTTGGATTGGCACGTTCGTTGCAGGGATCTCTGATGCAGCTCTGAAAGAGCTGGGGCTTTTTTTTTTTTTGTAAGGTGGGGCCCTTTCTAGGAAACCCCAGTCACACTGGCACTTTCTGTCTCTTATTTACATACCCCAAAACTTCAGGAGAAGAGGTCCAACACTGCATCCTTCTTGCTTTCTCTATCAAGAAATATACAAAACCTTCAAGTTGGGAAAAAAAATTAGTTTTCCAGTCATCATGAGTACAGAACAGGTATAGCAGCAAGTAAATTTTCACATAAGCTGTGATAGAGACTCGTTCCCTTATTCATAGAGGTGAAACAACAGTTTTTTAACAAGGTATGATCTGGTTTCTATCCGAGCTCCTGGTTCTGCAACTCTCTTACCATTCCCAGAGAGGTTATGTCACCAGCAGTTTCACTGGGTCTGCCTGGGCAAGTAAACTGGGGTGCCACAATGAACAATCAAAGCAGGTATTTGTGACCCTTTGATAAAAAGTCATAGTTTGTTGTTGTTTGGTTTGGTTGGTTTGTTTGGGGTTTTTTTCCTAGAAATTTCATGAGGTTTTAGAAACGGTTTCTTATTTTAGGAAACTTTCTTAAAAAGGTAAAAAAAATACCCAGTCGTTGTGACTAACCCATGATTTTCTGGAGGATTTATTATCAAAGGTCTTGGCATCACCGTGAAGAGATTACTGCTATTCATATCGCTCTTCCTGAACACCTAGGCTGCTATATTTTTATTGCCTGCTACAAATCACAAGGGTATCGCCCCAGTCAAATAACAGCTTAGCATGTTTATCTGTCTGTGCTAATAGCATTTCAGTTGAAGTCTTAAAAGTCACGAGTGGCTTAAAAGGGCACATGACTTCACATTTTATTGCAAAATGACAGAGGTCCAGTTTCATTTGTTCTGCTTTGAAGTATTCATGTCCCTTGGCTGCCTGATTGCAGCCTTTTCCTATTCAGACTTTGAGCACGATCCCCGTGAACCAAGACACCGTCTTCTCTAGACAACGGGGAGAACTTTGCTTGTAAAAAATGCTGTTTTCAAGCGTAGTTGTCTTGCTTCCATTGGTGTAATATTATCCACTGTTACTTGCTTTAGTGCTAGCTTACCTGTAAAGGAAAAGATGAGGTAAACCTGCAGTTTTATAATTAGCTTACACTACCTGCATTCGTATTGAAGATAAAACTGAAAATTATTTAAGAATATTAAAATAGTGTTCTGTATCCTTGTAGAAATCTGTACAAGTATCTCAAGGTGATAGTCTGGTCTGAGCATGTTCTTCCTGACGTTTGATAGGTTTTAGGTAATTCATAGCAAAAATGTTGTCTTCTTAAAGGTTGTGTACCTGGATTTTTTGTAGGAAAAAATAAAAAAAAAAGCAAAATACAGCATAGTCAGCATATCGGAATGAGGGCAGATACTTAAGAGATTTGATGAATCAGCATCAAAGGCAAATCTGCACTTTTTTTTTCCCGTCAGAAGTTTTTTGAGAACAGATTCGAGGCACTAGAAATATTCCCAGTATCTCTCTGCTAAGGGGAAAATCAAACAGACAAATAATAATCAAGAACTCTTTCCGATGCAAATCTAAAGTGGTTTCATGCAATTATCACAACAGAAAATGTGGTTCACAGAGTTCCTTACAGGCTCTCTAGACAGCATAGCTACACCTATCTTTTGAGCATACTTCATGCTGATTTAGAAGGGAAGTGTTTTAGTTTTGTGAACTTCACTACAGTAACACAGGAGGAAATCCCAGAACACTTGGAAAAACCCCTCATTTCACTTGCTCTTATTGGAGGAAATTTTATTACACAAAATGTAGTCAGTAGAAGAGTAAAAATTGAAGAACTGGCAAATCAATGCTAATATTAAAATGTTTTAAGTGCAGAGTTAGTTTTTGTAGTGCTTCTAGCAGGAAAAATCTTCTTCTATAATATATGCATGTATTTTCCATCTACTAAGCCAACGCCAACGCTTTGTTTCATAGCAAATATTGTCATCTGAAAATATGCCTGGCTTAGGTTAACGTGCTTACACCACATTTTTGCATTAGCAGGTACAAGATTTTCTGTAAATAAATCCATCAAAAAATAAAAAGGGAAGGAATTTTTCTGAATCAAACGATTACACCTGTAAAGCTTGTAACAAGATATGTTACTCTTCTTCAAGAAACAAGAGGCAATGAGACAAGAAGCAATGACAGGAATATTTTTGTATTTGAGTCTTCTTCTACAACCAGATTCTTATTTATTTTACTGAAATCAGAAGAGTGTTCCGATCTGCAAGAATCTGAGTGGGGGAGATATATGTCAGAAGAAAAGATAATTGATGGTAAATGTCAAATATTAAATCTTGATCTGGTTATTACCCAGCATATTAGCTATGTAAGTAGCTTAACAATTACAGCTGTGATTGACTAGGTGGGATCCAAAATCCTAAATATCAACTGCCAGAAGGGATAATTATAACACATTAGCACCTGCATGCTTAGACAAGATTGACAACTCCAGTCTAACATCTGCTTAATATCACTTTCATACTTTTCATATTTTTTGCTCTTTCAGAAAGGAATAACAAAGATTTTCTTGAAGCATAACAATAATTCAGCCTCCATGTTACACATTGAGTTGATTATAGTTGCTTGTTGTGTTTGGTCATGTTTTGCACTGACACATGTAAAATTAAATAAAGGCTTTTTGGGATTAGACAGTCACAGTTGTGGTATTTTTTTGACAAAATGTACCTGTCAGAATCATTTGAAGAAATCCCAACAAGTGGGCTGCTCTTCAGTCAGCTGGGCTGGCCAAGGCAATTTAACAACAAAATGGAACTGGGTTAGAAAAGAAAGGTCTTACACTCCCACTGTGGAAGCAACAGAGAGAAGTATATTTACTACTTGACGTGAATAGCACAGTGAAACCGCCCTGCTGGGCTGTTAGCAGAGGCGAGGCAAAATGTTCCTCTCCCAGCACAAACCCTGACCGCCCCAGCTCTGTGTGTAGGGGCAGCAGTGCCCACCCTGGGACTCCTCCCACTGTGGATGCACTGGGCCCTGTGCCACTTGCCTTCGGACCCGCCCAGCTTCGTGCCCTTGTGCTGGCTCCCCTCTGGAGCTGGCTCCTGGACGATCCCAGAAGCAATTTGTGGTGGGATTGGGCCTGACCTCAGGTGTTGCAGGGTCCCAGGCCCCCCATCAGGGCTGCTCCGACTCTCCAGTTTTGGGGCACCCACTCCCAGTGAAATCCGACAGCACGCTCTGCCAAAAGCAGACTATGCTTACCTCACAGTCACTCCCAAGGACATAAACACGTTTACTGGAGCAGTGACACCAGCACAGCCGCCCCGGCCTTGTAACACAGGAACAGCTTTCCTGAGCAGAAAACTGTTGGAGCTGGATTATGGCTTCAGAAAAGAGGAGGGTGGCGATAGTGGGGTCATTAAGATGCAAGTTCAATTAAGCGCAGACATCATCACTACTCTGTCTTACAAGGCCAAGGTGACATTGCTCAGCTGGAAAACTGAAGACCCCTCCTGACTGTGTGTTTATTTCTCTGCTGAGGAAGCTTGGCATCTGAGGTTGCTTTTGATCTCGTTGGGAATTTGTTGTAATTTTTAATTGAAGCAAACAGAAATTTCTCACAGAAAAAATATGTAACCACTACAGTAACCTACTGTCCAGCTGGACAAAAGAATCCACTTAGTAAAAATTTGTTTAAAAATGAAAAAGAAAAAAAAAAGGGGGGGGGTGATATCTCACTGTCTGTGGGTTTATCTTTACAGTGCCAGAACACTGACTAATTTCACATTAAGTCCTTCATCACTGACATTAGTGATCTATGAAGCTTTAAGGCCATGTAACTCTCTCCTGATTTCTTGGGGTACAATCCAAGGTTTCTGTTTAAGTTTGGAAAGGGTTAGTTCAAGTGTACACTACTCAGACATGATTCCATGGCACACTGGAAGACTAACTCACCCAGCAGTGCCATCAGAACCTACATACAGAGGCAGAAGAGTCTTCTCACAGTACAGCTGCTGGCTATTTGGGTAACCTCTCATAGTCAAAGAAATCCTTTTGCTGGTATAACCACATCTAACCAGCTTCGGCGTACTTTCTCACTCAGCAGTTTCTCCATTCTTTACCACTGTTCTGGCGTGGTCTTTTATTTCACCGTTACACAGCTTTATACCATGCTCCAGCCGTTGGCATCACTGCATGAGCAGGTCAAAGCTGCAGGAAGGGAAGATTCTTCCTGAAGCCACGAACATACTCCATGATTTAGCATCACACAGGAGCTGCCGACTGCTTTATCTGTGACAGCAGTGCAAAACCCCAACTCCCGCTGGGCCTCTAATGCACCTGAACATAAACCTAAATATCACATATATCTACATTATCCCCCTTTAGCCTCTGTTTGTAGTGTAACTGTAGTACAGTTGTCATTTTGTTCTGCCTATTGCTATAGTCTGATGCCAGTTTCTGAACTTTACCTCTCACAGTGCAAAGACTCTTCCATTTTTATCAGTCAGCTTAATTCGTTTTTATGAAAACTTTTTAAAACCACATATTTCATGATAATAATAGTAATATTTCTCTGTTTTCATCATGACAACAGTCAAATACAGGAGTAGGCTGCCCCAGGAGGCTGTGCAGTCTCCATTATTGGAGGTTTTCAAGATCCAACGAGATAGGCCCTGAGCAGCCCAGTCTGAGCTCATAGCTGACTCCTCTTCAAACAGGAGGGTGGATTAGAGGCCTCCCGAGGTCTCTTCCAACCCATGTTTTCCTATGATTCCAATTTCTGCAAACTATAATGAAAAAATCTGGTACAATCCCTTTGCTAGAGAGTGTGAGAAAGATGTCATATGAATGTTTGTCTCATTCATCCCAATAATATTAGCTATTTTAAAACTCTAAACTATGATGTATCTTTCAGAATGCTTATTAAGACATAAACATCCATGTGTTAAACTATTGGGCTAGCTGAAGCCTTTCGCATCACATTTTGACACCTCTGCAGTACTAGTGCTTTGTTAATGTTCATGTTATTTGCAGGTTTCTACCAAATAAGCCGCAGGACTGAATTTTGCGCTCACAGAGCAACAGCAATATTCTGGTTTTTAGAAATCCTTCAGTGTGCTGGGTATTGTTCTTTTTTATTTTTGGAACATTAATGAATACATAAGAAGAATGACCAAAGCAAGGGTTTTTTGCATGTATTATCTAGTTGTAATGACTTCATTTCCATTTAATTTAAAGAAGTGGTTATTAAAGTTTAAGTGGAAAATATAACTTGATTTAAAACAGATCAAATTGTCTATTGATTTCTAAGTAAACATCATCACTGAAGAAATGGCCTGAGAGAACTGGACTGTTCAGACTAATATTAAAATAATTTTGATTTTTTTAGTGTCAGGACAGCAGAGGAAGCTTAAATACAAAACATTCTTTTGCATGTGATAGTAGAGAGAAAATTTACGGCTTATTTGAAGGAAGATCACCCAATATTAGTGTCCTAAAATTTATACTGATAATATTTGTTCGGTGCTGCCCAGAATTGAAGCAGTTTTGTACAGAATGATAGTTTCTCGCATCCAAATCCTGATACAGCATCTCCCTATTTATTGATGAAACATGTCGAGTGAATAATATCTGTGCACAACTAAAATGATGTGAAATCAATATTGTCAGTCCTGAAAGGGAGGAGACTTTGCTAATTTGGCCATTCTACATCTTCAAAGGCATTGGTGAGAGGGAAGAAAGGGTGAAAGGCTTCCACTGAGTCCTTTGACCAGCCACTGCTGTCCATTCTTCACTCTTAACGAGGCTCAGATGACAGTTTTGCAACATAGAAGTTGCCATTCCTGTGCAGACTTAACAGTGGTTTAGATTTTGTCATGTTCCTTCCATTAATAGACTTTTCAAAGAAGGTCATGGTACCTAAAATAGACTACTCTTCTAATATCTTAGCATCGTTAAGATGATAAAATTATACATATATTCCACAGTAATAACAGTTATATAAATGTATGTTTTACAGGCTAGGAACTGTGTATCTATCTATTGGATATTAGGAAAAATGTCTTTACAGAAAAGGTCGTAACTCACTGGAACAGGCTGCCCAGGGAAGTGACATGTGACACTGAGGTATGTGGCTTAGTGGTGACCTGTCCGTGCTGGGTTAGTGGTTGGACTTCATGATACTAGAACTCTTTTCCAAGGAAAATAATTCTGTGATTCAATGATAACATAGTGCAGTCAATATAGAAAAATTAGTGTTTCTATGCGGCCAAAGAACTGCTTTCTCATCTCTTACCCTATTCTGTATTCACATCATTTCCCAGATTCCCTATCAATCCACACTGGATCTAAATTAAAGAAATAATAAATTCTTTCACATACGAATGTTATCCCTTTAATCTGTATTCCCTTCTAGATCACTATTTCACCTTACACAACCTTAATTCGTTTATAGTTTGAAACCGTAACGTTGGTTTCTATTATTTGCCTTTTTTCTATGCTAGAGCCCGTTCCTTACCTTATCATCCTGTGTTTCTTACCTCTTTTGCAAAAATGCTACTGCAGATTTCACAGCCAGACCAAACCCACTATATTTTCTGTTGTTTATTCATCATTCCCTGACTTCTGCAAAGAATGCTGGTAGATTGAAGAGACTTGATTTGTCTTTACAGAACCCATTCTGGTTTGTCCCTAGCACATCTGAGCACTTGATGGACAATATTTTTCTCATAATAAATAAATAAATAGAATCCTCAGCTAAATGGCAAGATGCTATGTAATGATAAGGGGCAATCAGATCTCCTTCTTCAGGCTGTTAGATGATCACAGATACAGCAGTAGTGTTTGCAAGCTTTCCCACTGATAGGTAGAGCAAATAATTCACAATGAATAATGCATCCAATGAACTTAGCCTCTCTGTCTGATTGTGGCATATGCATGAACAGTCCATGATTTTATCTAATCTATTCATTATTCAAAGTATTTGATTAGTTTGGGATGAGTTTTTTAAACTCTGTGTACTGTTTTCTGTGAGTGTGCACAATTTGATTTAATTTATTTATTTGTGATTGATCAGTCAAGTCATGAGGGTAGTACATTTTTTTTGTGGAATGTATTTGTGTGACATTTGTTATTACTAATGCGTTTGAACTAAAAAGCAATTTTCAGTAAAGAGAACTTTTAACTTCTAAATTCACTTTTGCTTACCTTTTATAACTCAGTTTTATGTAAATTCAAAAAAGAGGTGCAAACTGGGATCACACCAAGCCCATTAAAAATCTCACCTACTGTGAGACATTTTGATTACTCGCTAGGCCTACGTTATCAAATGCAGGAAAGGGACGTCAGCTACTAGATCTTTACTTTTTTATTTTGACCAACGGTAGTGTGAGTTGATGTATGCCACTGTTGGAGCCTATGAAGGCCAACTCCATTCAGATACATCATCAGTCAGCCGTCGTATAATAAATGTTTTCATTTATTGATCACCTTTAATCTATGTTAGCGCCACATAATTTGATCCCTGTCCTCTATTTTCACTCGGCATTGAATTTTTTTTCTTCAGGAACACATCTTGTTTTGGTGATTAGTCCATAAATTCCTTCACTTAAGAGCTGATCTCTTCAATTTCATTATCGCCCTCAGATGTTGTTGGGTTCATCAGAGCTGCTTGACTACATCTGTGAAAAGAGTGTATTCCATTAAAAATACTGTCATATTTATGTCTAGAATAAATGCCACTCCAATGCTCAGAATCTCTTCTGTTTCAGCATATAATGTATTGGAGTCCTTTCAGAAACATTGAAGTGGCATTGCCAGTGCATCAAACTTCACAAAAGCCCATGATGTCAAGGTTTGCTGGATACAGTTCCCCTGTTACGGAGCAGCTGTTCCATCTATTTAAGTAGTTAGACATTTTAAAGCACCAACAGAAATATAAACATGAGCAAGATTATATTATGCTTCTCTTGGGTCTTTTTGAACTTGCTGTCAAGAATGTCGCAGAATACTGTGGTTTTAATCAAAAGAACTTGATTTGAGGCATCTACATTTAAGAATCTCAGATTGTACTTACTCCCTGTGTTTGTGTCAGGCCCAGATGTTGTCCAGGGAACCCCCTGACCCATCACTCCCATGCCACCCCCAGGGAAACACTGGTCTTGTGGAGGAGCTAGTGGTACCATTACCCATGTTGTACTGGGAGTTTTTACTTCTTCCCCCTCTTTCTGAGCGGCCAGCGCCTGACCACTGGCAGCAGTGTTTCAGGCCAAAGCTTGCTTTCCAAGAGGGGGGAGCGGAGAACAGCAACTCTGGTTGGCAGCACTTGTGGCTGAGCAGACACAAACTATTAGCTGCCCCTTCCCAGACAGTAAGTGCACAGCCTTGCTCCCTCCCCTCTCTTCTAGGATAGACTCCATAATAGACCGATATGAAACAGCAGGTTTCCTTGCTGCCTTTGTAGAGCTGGATAATTTCTGCATCAAAATAATGTGCAAACCTCTTTTCTGTATTTGTAGATGGAAAGAGACTTAGCATGGAATCATACTGAATAATATGAAGGAACGCATTTAAAAATTCATTTTAATCTGTTACTGTCTGCATTACGTCCTGCTAATCATTGACTTTTAAGTACCGGGTAGAAATTGGGAGTAGATTATATTGATGGAAATACTAAGTTAAATGCCAGTTTTAAGGTTCAGACTGTAGCAGAGCTGTTTAATCTGTGAGTTATCTGCTTAAATCACTTCATGAATGAGGGCAATTGTATCATGAATCTAGAAGACAAGACACTTTTTAGGCGGTAACTGTTGATCACTTCTGAGTTTTTAGACTCAGTTTTTAGTTTTGCCCATTTAGGGCAAAAACCTCAAAATCAAATAAGATTTTTGTATTCAAGTATATGCCTTTGTTAATATATGCATTAATTGAAGCAGAATGGGAGTAGAAGTGCCTGTGACTCACCAAGAGGGATATGTACAACTTCTTAATGCATTATCTTAGAGAGGATGGCATCACAAATTACTGCTTTGTAGTCAGTCTTTACTGTTTCAATACCACGAAAAAACTGAGGACATGAGCAGAGAAAGGTATTACTGTCTGCTGCTCTGAGGGCATCTGGTCACAAGTGGTGTTCCCCAGGATTCAGTACTGGGGCCTGTTCTCTTCAATATATTTATTACTGATCTGGATGGGGGGATTGAGTGTACCCCCAATAAATTTGCAGATGACACCAAGCTTGTGTGTGTCAATCTGCTAGAGGGTAGGGAAGCTTTACAGCAGGACCTAGACAGGTTAGATCAGTGGGCCAAGGTTAATCGCATGGGGTTCAACAAGGCCAAGTGTTGGGTCCTGCGCTCGGGGCATAACAACCACATGGC
>JAAGNO010025870.1:0-29008 GCA_033439905.1 Ceryle rudis
GAGAAGAACAGAAACTTTCCTTTGCAGCTCTGTACCCATCCTGTGAGTTCCCACAGCAGGCCTGCATGAATCACCCTGTTGGAGACCATTGATCAAACTATTATCGAACCACCCTTACAGCAGGTGAGAGGGAACCCCAGTGCATTGACCACTACTGCTGAGAAGGAATTAATCTGTAGTGGAACAAAGCCCAGTTTAACCTTCAGGTATTGCTCCCCCACCATTCTATACATGCTGTATGTGACAGATTGTAACAACTCGCTTCTACACTGATAACCAAACTCAACTGTCAAGCCTGAAATTGCATATGCTGAACTGGGCTATTATGGAATCATAGAATGGTTTGGGTTGGAAGGGACCTTAAAAGATCATCTAGTCCCATGGAAAGGGACACCTTCCACTAGACCAGGTTGCTCCGTGCCCCATCCAACCTGGTCTTGAACACATCCAGTGATGGAGCATTCACAACTTCCAGTGCCTCACCGTCCCTGCAGTGAAGAGCTTCTTCCTAATTTCTAATATAAATCTACCCTCTTCCAGTTTGAACCATTTGAATCATTAGCCCTGATCTTATTACTACAAGCCCTTGTAGAAAGTCCATTAATTTCTCTTTACCTACACTATTGTACGTATAAGGAGAAACTGGGTTGTTGCAGCTCCTCCTTTGTTTACTGTGGTGTGTACTTTGAGCTGGGCTTTGCCCTTGGCTCTGGTATCAGCTTCCTCTGTAATACACCCATGGCCTTAAGGTGATGCTTCCTAGTTTTGAATTCTTCATTTCACACCTCTCACTTTCTTAATGGATTGTGCAGTATCCTGTATTTTAATTGCATTTGCATATTTTATTTAAAGTTTAAATGAAAGAATGAGCCCTAAGAAGTGACAAACTCAATAGTAATAAATTGCTTTCGGTTTTGTTTCACTTGCAACTTCTTCCTACTCAGGTTTAGAGGAAGCAGCTCTAGATTCTCATCAATGTAAGGAAACATCAACAGTATTTGACATGTAGCTTTTTTGCTACATGTTGCTTATTTTTTAAAAAGCACTTCAATTTTGTCAGAAGTTACTCGTAAATGACAAGAGGGTGTAGCTCTGGAAGCCTGGCTGTCTTCTCCCCCTCAGCCCCTCCACTTCCCAACAAAACAAACCATGTTAACTGCCTGTACCTGCTATGAGTAGCCAGCTATAGGTGACTGGGAAGGGAGCTGATGGGGGTGCAGATATGCAGTACTTTCTCTATATGTCTCCATCTAAACCAGGGACTGCAACTCCAATTAATGGTCCCAAGACATTTCTGCATGTTTTTCTCATTTTGAAATCAATTCTTAAAGATTCTTAGACATTATTATTCTGCATAGGAGTAGACAAGTGGTGGAATTAATCTAGGTGTTTCTCCAGTGTTTTCAAGCTAGCCTATTAATATTAAAAGGTTACCTAAGTGCAGAGGACTAGTTCAGTTAGGTCAGCCAAAGCTGAAGTGTGTCAGTGCCACTAGCCCATAACAGTTACTATTTGTGTAAGTGATGTTTTCTAATACATGATCTTCTTAAAAATGAAGGTGGCATACCACCTGTTTACAGTTCCAATTTTATGCCTGTTACAACTGGAAGCTTTTACAAAGTTGTGTGGCTTTGACTGTAGCCATACACCTAGCCTGCATGCCCTGATTACCTCCTGTAATAGGGATCATAGGCTCAGACTCTTTAAAAACATTCATTCAGTGGCAGCATTGATTGACATTGATGGAATAAGGTCTTAACACCAGAGGACTGTCACCTAGCACCCCCTCACATGGTGCAGCAGTGCATCTTGTCACAGTCGCATCTTTGCCTCTTCCTAGCACTTGGGAGAACTTGGCAAGCACCCAAGACACCCATTTTTCATTTCAGACTACACTCTTTCTGTGTATTAAAGTTCTCAACAAACTTCTGAGACAAGCCTCCTACAAATGCAAGACCTAAAAAGAGAGAGAGAATGGTGTCTCATACTTACTAGAAAAGTTTGCCTTCAGAGAGGAAAATGAAAACTCAGAGGAAAGATGAGTTTGTAATGCACAGGGTTTTAAGAGAACTACCAACCCTTGTAACCTAAGACATGACGCAGAGATTAAGCTGTAAGCCAGAAACCCATTGTGCCTCATATTTAGTACAGACATACTTCTCCTGCAAGTAATTCTTGTGTTCTCTGTGCTGGTCCAAAAATGGCCAACTACAGTTGAAATGTAAGCATTCCATCTAATTAAAAACCAGTTCTGGAGCAGTAAGCACCTGGTTGTTCCTTTTACGCTCCTCCCCTAGACCAACCTTCCATACTCAAACACCATCATCTTACCACTTACTCCTGTATCTTCATGTTTGAACCACTTTGTCTCTTCCATCTTACAATAGAATGAAATGAATTCTGCTGAACACAGATAACGGATTCTTTAACAGATAACATTTACAACAGAGAACAGAATTTAAAAAAAAGTTCACTTGCAACTCAGTTAACCAAACTGAGGGTTTACTTACTTTAATACTGATAATAAAAATGAAGTACTTCTGTCCACTGTCCTGTGTTCATATAATTGCAAGTAGCACACCATTCCCCCTACATAAAGGGGCCAAATCCCTGACCCCTAAAAACCACAAAAACCCCAGCCCCAAGCCCCACCTGCCTTTTTGTATTCAAACTACACCAAACAACAGGGAAAGAGCTTACTGCTCTGTGACTGCTCTTTGCACAGGGCCTGTGAGAAGAAAATGGGTGAGTCAGTCCAAGCTTTTCTCTCTTCCCTTACGAGGCCACAGCATCATTAAAAATACAGGTGTCTGAGCATGGTAGTCTCCCAAGACTACAGCAAGTTTGTTTTGAAACAAAATTAAATCTGGTTTACATCACCAGTCTAGTTCCTATTATATTTCCGTAGGCCTGTGTTAAATTACTTGAAATGGGTATTGCCTTTAGTGTAACTTCACCGTATATTTATTACTACTGTCTTTTTCCAGCTCTAAAAGTCTGAATGTGTCACAGCTAATTTGGGACTTTGCCTTTTTCAATACAGCTCATAAGAGGAAAACTAATCAGTTCTACACCCATAAAAGTGTCAGGGAGACTTAAAATTATCAGATTTTAGAAATATTTTAAATGAACCAAACAGCAGAAGCTTACAGGAGTTATTACAAGGTTAATTAAACTCTCCAGCTAGCCAAACATGTTCATCAGCTTACCAGATGCTCACTTAAATGTTGCAAAGCAATAACCTCCTCCTGCCCCAAAACCTGTCTTCCCTTTCTATTAAAGGGAATTCGTGCTTTTTTAAATTAAAAACTTTCAAACAAGTTTTAAAACTTTCAAAGTTTGCATTCAAGTTAAATATGTTAAGTGACACAGAAAATTATTTGAGGACTTCAGTCCTTAACTTTATGCAATGTTACGGGTTTATACAACAAATGGACGTGTGCGCACAAATGCCCGAGCCCCTTTACTACAGCTGTGTCCGCGTGGCATTTGCTGGTGCTGGGAGGAGATTTCACTTCCAAAAATGGAGAAAAGCACTGTGAACCACTAGCGGCATGAATTCAAGTGACTTTTCCACCTTGAGTCAAAATCTGATTGTATGCTTCAGACCAGCACACACTTCACAAGCCCATTGACTCTCACGTGACTTCAAATTATATTTAATTACAATTTTTAAGTGTTACAGCTTGGCCACAGCAATGAGTGTGGAAATGGTGCCTTCAGCAAGCTCTCTGTCATCCTGCCCTCCCCCCTCACTGCTATCAGCAGTTCTTGTGAAGTCCCTCTCATCAAACCTTGCTGCTCCCTTCTCCAGCACATGAAGCAGCACAGAACATAAATCAAGAGTCAAAAGCAAAGGCCAGAAATCCTCAGGCAGTGCTTAGAGAAGCTTAATTTTAAGTCTCCCTGTGACAGAGGACAGGACAGGCTGACCAGGAACCTGGTCAAAGCACAGGAACACGCTGTAGCTTAAGGTAACTAAGTCCTTCAGGTTTCAACATCTAAGGGAATACTTCTCCCAGAATCCCCAGAAGCAGCCTACAGAGAATATTTGTAACTTTCCTGAATAGAGGAGGGTGAACCTCAAACTTAATTTTTCATACTTAGAACGGCATCTATACATAATCAAGAAATTAAACCAACTAAAAAATTTTGTGCAACATGCGGAAAGGAGATTTGTAAGTGAAACCCATTTCAAACAAAAATAAATTTATTTTAAATGTTACATTGTAGAATTCCTTCATTGCACAAAATCCAAGTATTAATCATCTTGATGTCTGCTGGATAATACATTAGTTAATAGAAACCCCCCCTGTAAGGGGGAGGTGGGGAACCCCAAAAAGTAAGCTACATTAGAACCACGTAGCTCATACAGCCACATGAGAAATGCTTTCTGCTGCTTTGTTATTACACAGGTAGTTGGTTCTATCAACTAAAGCCTAGTGACTTGGATTTGTTTTATGCATATTGAGTTTTGTTCTATTACTTTCCAAGAGATTGTACTCCCCTGAGTCAGCTGTGTTCATTGGTCAGAATAAATTCCAGCATCTGACACCATTTCCATTAATCACAGACAAGCCAGTATACGTGAGCAAGATAATAGAAAGATAAAACCAGTATCTGGTGAACAGGAAACATTATTTATGTATGCTGTTCACTAATACAGTAGAAGGTGTCTGAAAGGCATTTTTTTTTTTTTTTAAACTTTAAGAGACAAACTCAAAGAGGAGAAGGAAGGCATCATGGGAAGTCCTTCAAAGGGAAGAATGCGCCTGGAACATCATAGATCATGTAGCACCTCAGTAACACTTTTACAGCCCATCGTTACTATGGCTATGCTCAGTCATAGCTTCTCCATGTATTTGCAAGCAATTTGAAGATAATTTGCTACTAAACAGCTGTGAAATGAGTTTTTATTACACTGATCTTACAATAGACCTGCAAAGCTGAACGCTTCACCTACCCACCTGTGTATGACATTGAGTATTACGTGTCTTCCCCCCCATTAGAAGTCAGGTATCATGGATCTAAAATACAAAGCATTTTTCTTCAATGTATTGAACACCCAAGGCAATTCACTTAACCCTGTTGTATTAAGCCAAATATGAAGCAGAGCAGTTTAAACCAACCAACCAAACAGGCATAAATTGTATTTATAGGAAAAAAAAAAATAAAAACAGTAGTACTATTCTGACACCCACAATCTATAAAGCAGGGGGTTGCAGTTCAAATAAGTCTAGTTCTCGGTGGCATATTAAACACACCCCAAAAATACTTATGTTTATCAACAGTGCTCCAGCCCCTAGTCGGATTAAATTAAGGCTTTGTTTCTTTAATAAAAGAAAAGTTAGTAGCCTTCACCACCACACAAAGGAGGCACAATAAGGATAACTGCACTGTGAACAGGATTATTCTGTGGTAGGCACCACCCAAACCCAGTTTCCTACAGCCTGAACTGAGGGAAAGCAGCTGAACAGCCAAGGATTCACTCACAGTGTTCAGCAGCATTACTTACAATCCTTTTTAATTCACAATAAGGCCCAAAATGGTGCAGTCAAAACAGGATTGCCTAGAAGTGATTTTTCTCTTGGCACTACCCAATATAAAGGAAGATTTTGACAAATAAAAAAATCTCTCCTCTTTCTTGGTTAAAAATTACATTAAAATGCATTTCTAAATCAGGAGAATCAAAAAAGCCACTGCCAAAAAATAACCTCAGACAGAGCTGGTACAAATTTTAACACAGGATACCAAGTATTTTCTTGATAACATACAAATAGCAAACAAATACAGAACTGGATTATTTTGTTTTATTCCAAGAACTCACTTTTCAGTGTAATCTCTTGCAAATGTATGCCATTTGCAGTACAAGACTATCTAGGCCCCATGCTAGATTTTTTGTATTTACATTATACCAGCACAGCTTTAACTTCAAGGAACTTGCTCCTGATTTACAGCAGAGGAAGACTAGGCTTTCTGTTTCAGAACTAAAGTTAAAAACAAAGAAAGAATGTTCCAGGCAATTTGTTTTCCCTCTTTAAAAGCTCAAACATTAAGGTGCCTATTCAGAACCATTCTAAAAATGCCTCGGTTCATTCCAAAAATTGTTTAACTCTTGTGCAGACAGTTTTGATTACACTGATCCAGGTAATCCGCTGGACAGTTTAACAAAGTTGATTTACTTCTCGTTTCCCAAAACACATTCTCATTAGGCTTTGGAGGACTTGGGAATACCCAGGAATTGTCTTCCAGAGAGCTCTTTCCGTAAGAATGCTGTTCCTGAAATGTTTTGCCATCAACTGGAATGGGTCTCTCATCCGTCCATGCTTGTAGAGTCACCCTTTCAGGTGGGATTTTTGCATCTCTCGGCAGAGGGGCAGACAGAGCATCGCAAAGTACTTGATCCTTTTGCGAGAGTTTTTTGTAGACTACCCCAGATGTCAAATTCAGCTTTGAAATGTTCAAGTCAACACATTGTACTGGTGCAGGAGAGGCAGCTAAAGAAAGAAGAAAAAAAATAAATTAAGAAGACATCACCTAATGCATTTTTCACATACTTCAAATGTGCTACAGCACAGCAGCGATGTTAAAACCCAGTATTTTCAAGCTACAAATTTTCAGACCATAATTTACTTCAGTAACTACTTCTAAGTTAGAAACTGAACGAACTAACCTCCTCACTTTTTGCAAGCTGAACCAGAGATCCCGAAGTCACACTGTCTAAAATACACCCAACATCAAGGAAACCTCCACCCATCTCCCACTTCACCGCAGATAAACCAATGACTCTTTCTGACAAGAGTGGAATTAATGCTGAAATGGGAGGAGTTTCATGCACTTGGAGAAATGGACCAGATTAAGAACACCGTTTACACACACGGTGCTTCTCCCTACTCTACCGATTCTTTTAACAAGTTGTGTTCTCAGGCTGCCAATAACCTGAATTCTCACTGTCCACGAAGCAGTAAGAGGGAAACATGATGTTCACAGGCTCTCTGTGCCTCACTATTGTCTGACTTTTAAAAGTAAAGCAACAGACTGCAGTGTTCAGCCATCTGAAATTCCAGAAGAGTTTTAAACCACGCTAGGAAGGGGAGGATTTTGAAACAGAACAGCATCTACCTGAAATGAAATTGCTGCACCTTCAGTGCGCATCTGAACAAGACAGCCAAATAAAACCAGGTCACTTTTTTTTTTTGTAGTAGTAGTAATTTACGTAACATGTAATGGAGGCAGATTAATGATTCCTGCAGTTAAAGAAACTCCCATCTTACAGGTAGTTTTCCAGAACAGCTACGAATCTTCAGTACAAACTGATTTGTAACTTTAGTTCTTAAGGGACAGAAAGAGGAGCCAGTATCTTGGTCAAAGAATACAACTTTTGTTTGTTGCTATCAATTAAAAGGCAGTACTCAATTCGCAAATGTCAGCCAAAAGCACTTCCCAATAGCACAGGCATCATCACCTCTGAAAGACACAGTAAGGCACTGGCTTTGGCCTCTTTGTGCTGACAGGTATAAAAAGCAATTGGAGGCCTACAGACCTTCAGGAGTTCAAGAACAACGGAAGTCACTGAAAATGGATTGAAAGTGTAAATAAACAAACATAAAGCAGACACACATTTGTTGAAAATGCCTCCCTATGTAAATGACAGCTAAGTAGAATCTGCATGTTGACAGTTAACAGTACACACAAAGCAGTGCAATGAATACATTGCGTTCTGCAGATTTTATGCTCCTCATAGTGGCAACTAATTTGTGTATGGTAAAGTAGCTAGTACTACAGGTATAGGAAGTGGAAATTAAGTGAATTCTACCCATATTTAGAATAAGCCAAGATTTTTCTATAAAAATAACCACTGACATATCTGCGCTGCATTCACAGGTGTGGCTGACAAGCAAGGTAAACAGAAAAATAAAAATGCACTTTTCTGCTGACCCTGTCCACTCTTACACACTTCCGAAAAATTACTGAAAAAAGCCTACTGAGCAAAAGTCAAAAAAATCCACTGTTTCCCAATCAATCAATAATGCCTTTTATAGCTGTGGATGTACAACTGCATTAGCAACTGCAGAAAATAAGACTGTTCACCAAGAAGAGGAGAAAAATCAGTACCCGAGTGGTGGCAAGGCAGATAATTCCAAATTAAAAATAAGGACAGAAAGACACTACATGCTCACGTCAAACCTTGACAGACTTAAGGATTAAACACCTCCTTTAGTTCTCAGTTTCTCTGCTGAAGATATTTGACAAATTTGTCTTAGAACTATAAGAACAAAGACTTACCAGGTAACAAAATAACCAGGTCTACAAAATTGTGTTGATAGTTTATCAATCAAAAAACAGAGATGCATCGTTAAGAACTGCTGGCCACAGGCAAAGGCGGTGATTGACTTGGAGGTGAATCCTATCATTACCTCACCAAGTTAATCAAAGCTATTCAGAAAGAAAAGGACTCAATCTTGTAATGGACAAGGACATGAGAGGCTGTCACCAATATATGGAAACGAGGTCACAGTCTTTCACCACCGTCGTCTGCATTCCGAACACAGTAAAAACCACAATTGAAGTGAGCAAAAAACTAGAGGAAATAGACATTGCGCTAAACCGTCAGGCTAATAGTCTGTCCCCAGCAGCGTAAGAACTCTAAAGCATTTGGCTTGAGAGGAACACTAAGTATGAAACAGAAGAACTATCTGATGAACTATACGCACAGAAATTATACATACTTGATATGGAAATTATACCCCCCCCCTTTATTTGCTCAATATTCAGCATTCAGAAGATGCCACCTTGCATAGCATTTTGCTAGAAAAGACAACTTTTCTGAACACCAACATAAAGAAATACGCTACTGTAAGGGCATTTCAGTCTAGTCAAGTCTGATTTTAAAATACTGCCAAATTAATACTTCATGTATTCTATACTGGGAAAATAAGACTGTTTGCAAAAGGACTTTTTTTGCCCCTAATATGAAGTAGTTGTGGTAAAAGGTCAAATACGAGTAAACTTAACACCTCAGACTTGTGCACATAAGCAACACTTGACTGAGAAAAAAGCCACAAGGGGAACAGAATACAGTACTGAAGGAAAAACACATCAGCAACACCTTTATGTGTGAAGTTGACCAGTATGAGACAGAAGCAAAAGCAGAAAATGGGTATGCTGGAACCATAATATAGTCTAGCTTATCAACTTCAATTGATGAGATTCTGATAAGATATGATAGCCTAGTTTCTTTTTAAAATGGTACAGCTTCAAATCACCGGTGTGTGTTTGCAAGGTCTATTACTGCAAACGCTGACTTGCCTTTCTTGGTTGCTGTTAGGTTGGTTTTCAGTTTTCGTAGAACCTCAGCTTGCATGTCAGTCACTAGATGCAAATTAGACATTTCTCTCTTCAGTTCCCAATATGCCTGTTGCACACTTTCAAAAGAAAAGTTTTTTAGAAGTTAAATAATTGCCACCTCTAAAGCACCCTCATGCCTATTAATGTGCTTATCAAGCATCAACCCTTAATACAGTTTTTTCCTGACGTATACTGCCAATTTTACTAGAGTACCATAGTTCAAAATTAATTGAGCAGTACTGACAGGTATCTTAAACTAACAGACCTTTGTATATTTCATTTGACTCTTGCATATTACAATATATAAAATATTGTATATCATCATACTAGATGAGACTAATAATTTCAAGTTCCCAAATGGAAAGAAATATGAAGCATTTTCTCCAATTTCATTATTTGAAACTAACCATCTTACCATAAAATTAGTAATCTCCAAGGAATATTTTTAAAAAATTAAAATAAATGGAAACTGGACTGCAAACAAGATGGAGAATTAACTTTGAATGGCTTCTGATAAATGACCACGCACACCGTCATACGTTAGGATCCTAGTAATGTTAACTGATGATAGTTTTAAGTATTTAATCAAAATCAGTATTTGGCTTTACACCATTCATTTTACTACAGTGAATTTGGACTAGATATCAGAGATCCAAACTGAGCACCCACACACAGACCAAACTAACATAAAAAGCATACTGTTTCATATTCAAGTCATCTAATTTATGCTAATACACAGTTTAAAAAACAGTGACCCAAATTACTCTCTGATAAGACAGCGTAAGATGAGAAACATATTTAGCAAAAGCAGCACTGTTACAACATTGAAGTTGCAGGTTATTAGCTGGTAAGAAAATCAAGGACAGAAAAAAAAATTAATTTACAGAAGTCAGCATTACCGTCTGTTTCTTGGTAAAAATTTGATCAAAGGCTCACTGAATATCACATTTATGTTGACTAATAAGTAACTTACTATTCAAAGACTTATAAGGATAGAGTTTCTTCATCTTAAATGTGAATTAATAATAATTTTTTTAAAATGTTTTTTTAAATGCTTAACATTCCACCGAAACACATTTGTTGAGGACAAGTTTTAAACTTTTATCAAACAAGAACTGTCCGGTATTTTAATGTATTTATATAAATGTAAGTAGTGAATGTATGAACAGCTCAGTGCCTGCGACCAACCACAAGGAAAATGCTTACATAAGTTTTGTATCATGCATTTAGCACTTTTAAAAGCATCTTGCAAAGGGATGCAGGTACCAGAATTCCACTTAAGTTACACATAACATATGTTAACTGTTTCTGTGGACGCAACACATGTTTTGCATAGGAGGTTTTTCAAGTGTTTTTCCACGGGTTTTTTGGATAGGCTTACATATTCAGTGCACACTACACTAATTATTTATGTCACAATACAATAAACACTATACTGTACATATGCTAATTCAGACAGCTGCCATCTGAATGTCACTTTGGGGAATAAAACTGCTCCAGAAGATCAAAGAAGTAACTGCTTTACCTTGAAATAACACCTCTTCTCAGGCATGTAAGAATACGAAGCTCCAGCAGAAGCCACAAGAAAAAGTGTTAGCTAGCTAGCTATCCAGTCAAGGTGAAAGGTGAAACTTCTGTATAGTGTGTATAATATTATCATTACACCAGAGAATATATGAAAAGAAGTGTATGTGCTGTTCTTTTTCAGTGACTGATTTCCTTTCCCATCTCTTCACTTGCCAAGTAAAGCAGTGAGGTATTACACCAAACAATCTGTCATTATGAAGGACCACTCTTCCCTCTTGTGGAAAATCATGTAAGTACACGAAGAGGCATAACTGGGTATAAGAGGTGCAGTTAGTGCTTCCTTTCTGCAAGACAGAACATTTGGGAACCTTCATGCATCCACTAATTGCTCTTTTGCATAAAGAATTAAAGGATATATAGACTTTCTAATACAGCACAGATAGTCAAGACAGGATAATATAGGAGTTTAGATCCTTAGGATGTAGCACGATCGTTATCTGAATGGCTGCAAAATGAGAAACTTTGATACGTTAGCATTTTTCTGGAAAACTGATTCTTTTTGAATAGGTCACACAATGGTTCCTTGGTATTAAAAAACCCCAAACAAATAAACAACAAACTCCTTTCAATTGCCTACTAGAAAAAGTATTATTGCACTGCACTACCTAAGAATGTATGTTCCAACACTAAGCAAGAAATTTGAAGCCATCATCTACGCAAATACCAAAACCTCCCCACAGGCAGAATGGGGATACTCTGTAGCTGGGATGACACTTGGAAATTTATCTACACCTCCTCAAGTTAATTTATTTTAATATTAAAAAGCTGAGTTATAAATACAGGATACATTTGTTGTATCCTGGACTACCAACAAACCAAAGGAAAAAAGTATTACAATGATCTTGCTAAATCAGTATACCTAGAGTTGAAATTGCATTGTATAATTTGAAATAACACATTTGAATAAGCTGCAAGAAGATTTATTTGTTCAAATAACTGTCCCTCAGCAGATTGAAAATAAAACATGAAAGCTAGTTGATTTTCTTACCTTTGGATGTCTTGCCTTTGAAGGAGGTCTCCATTTAATGGATTTTCATCTTGAGCCTGATTCTGCATAACAGTGAGGGGAAAAGAGAGAAGGAATGAACATAGGATTTCAGATCTATCTGAAAATACCGCAGTAAAACTCCAAGTTTGCTAATCTTCATTTGCGTTGGCTGCTGTGATTTTCCAAATGAACACAAAAACTTCTACTAAGAATTTACACTTAAAATGCTTAATTTACTACTTATATGAAAACATTGCTCAGACACCACCATATATATTTAAAAAACCCAAAACAAAAACAAACACAAAAAAACCCAAACACACCCAAAACACAAACCCCAAAAGCAGCTGAGCTCTAAGAATTTGTGATTTTTTGAAAAGCAAAACTTGAAAAAGGCTTTTGACTTCCATTAAAAAAAAAAAGTAATCAGGCTTTTCTTGTTCTTTCCCTGCCCCAGTATACAAACCTTTAAATTAAACTATCTCAGTAGAGATTTACTTCCACAAGTTACTTTTCTGACAGAAGATAATTTATCCCTTGAGTCTGCAAGACTGCTTTACATTGTGCATACAAAGCAGCCCCACTGAAAATCAGACATTGAGCTCACTTTATTAGCAATGTTTCTATAGACACCTGTGATGAGCTTCCCTTCATAACCCTTCTCTTCATGTTCCCTTCCTACTATCACTCTCTCCACCAAGCTTGTTACTGTGGCTTTATGATGGCCTATATATATTTCAAGCAAGTTGTGAATATAATGAATGTACACACTGCATCAGCTACAATGCAAAACCAAAATAAGACTACATAAAAATAGAAAAAAGTATACTTGCCTAAGGTAGAAAACATCTGAAAATCCTAACTGCTGTAATTGAGACCAGTAATAACAAAATACCAGCCGGGTTTGAAACAATGCTGACTTGTCATTGCCCACTGATCACATTTCCCTGTACTTCACCTGGCAATTTCTCCTCTTCCTGAAGACTTTTCCACCACCACCCATTAGAGATTCAAGTTCATAGTTAAAAAAACCCAGCACCACCAAAACCCATAAACAGTTGCACTATATTGCCCCACAGTTGAGAACTTGTACTTTTTTATTTTCTATATTAAGCAGTTACCAGGGTTGAGAAGAAATTATATTATTATTAAAAAAAAAAAGGGGGGCAAAGAAAAAAATCCCGTTCCTTATATTTGTTCTTTTCAACAAGAGCTTCTGGCATGAGCATTATTTAAACAGTGTCATGTCTAGTACTCCCTGCAACAGCTATTTTTGTCTGTTCTTTCTAGCAACATTCACAATACAATCTGCACCTTTCAATTATATATATATAGTTGCTACTCTATTCTGTAGAGCTATCTGAAGACACTAGAGTCACGTGTAAGTTATAGTATGCCTTCAAGTATTTTCAAGTTATTGTAAATACCTAAAAGATTTCCAGATGCAAGTGAAAACAACAACAAACAGTGAGGGAAATTTACAAAACACCTCACATGCCTCCCAGATGTGATTTATCTCCACCTAGTGGGGAAAAAACCACAGACTAAGCCCGAGACAGAATAGATGCACATAAGCCTGTCCCCTCTAAGATAGGAGTGTGGCACAAGAGCAGCAGATCTGTAGAGACACATTCAGTGCAGAGACCCCAGCACCCCAACTACATATGCTTTGAGGGCAGCAGGAGAGAAGGACTTTACTCCAGCCTAGCTCTAGTCTGGTCCCTGGATGCCCAGAAGTTGAGTCTTACCTACCCTTGAGTATTGGCTCAATCAAATATGTGACTCAAGATTACGTAAATGTAATTACTCATGACCATACAGAAACCTCTTCAAACAATCACATTTAAATCTTCTCAATTTAGTGTGTAACTTCAATGTGACTGCAGATTCCTAGAGACTGCCACTGTACCTTTTGTCATGGAAAGCAGTAAGCATATATTTGATTTTTTTTTTTTTTTTTTTAAAACAAACAGAATGTACTTTATTACTATTACGATAACTTAATTTCCTTTTTGAGATCCTGGGCACATCTACATTACACAAGCCCCTCACAACACTTGCTGTGTGGCATGGGAAGGGCACCAAAAGTGATACAGCAAAAACTCTGGAAACCTCGTTATAAAAATCCACTTTCACGACAAGCTTCGTGCAACTATCCTGCTGTGCTAGAGCTCCTTAAACAAAGCTTGTGGTATTATTTAAAACAATAGAATGTTTAAGAAAAAAACAAAAAAAAACCCAACCGAACACACAAACCAAACAAACCAAGTCTTGCCCAATATTTCTAAGAAGTCCAGCCCAAGACAAATACCAGCAGAGAACACTTCTATCTGATCAGCTATTATAAGAATTACTATTGTAAGAAATTGTAGAACTTCATTTTCTGTTGCTATATGGATCGTAGCTAGGAAATCTCACCTATGTAAGTGTTCTATTTCCAGGAAGCAAGACAGTCTTTGAGGACATTTAATATTGATACTAGTTAATTTTACTAGGATGTTCACCTTTAATGCAACTCTACACCTTTTATCCCTTTAATTACCCTTTACTTTGCTTGAACAAGGGATTTAAAGTAATGCTATGACAGACAAATCTCTTAATACATAAATTCCTTAAAAATAAAGGTACCTTCTGCTTGGATTTTTGCAACTCCTTTTTGAGACTGTTGCACTCTTGCTTGAGCTGTTCTAGATCCTGTTCCAGACCATGCACTTTAAGGTCACTGTTCAGCTTCTCTATTTCCCAGCTGGACTGAGTACAATTCAGATTTTTCATCACTGTAAGAAGACAAGCAAGACAATCAGATTTCAATCTCAGTTCAAGAAATTTAACTCAATATGTAAGGTTTAATTTTAACCAGCTCCTGCCCTACAAAAAATGAGCCTGAAGAAACTGCAGTCTTAAAACAACAGAGAAATATTAACACTGGTAAGATTGTGGGCAGAGAATTAGCCTATTTTCAGAGTTTAAAGTTCAGTGCCCTACCTTCCAAGAACACAATGGCGGTTTTACACAAAGAACAAGGAAGTAATAGCATAAAAAGACACTGGAAATGCAAAAATCTGTTAATGGCGAACACACACGATATATACACCAACTTCTTACATGCTTTGAAAACATAAGCCTTTTCCTCCCTCAAATTTATATAATTTCATAGTTCACTCCAAGTATTTCTCAAGTTTAGTATCAAGAAGTTCCAAACAGAACTACAAAATCCAAACAAAAGGGTAAAGTTTAAAAGTTACAGAAGTCATCTTAGACAGCAAATTCACATGGTGTCTATTATGAAGCAACGCAAGACAGTCCTAGCATCAAATCAGTAGTAGGAGGCTACTTGGACAGCAAGAAAAGAAAGAACATGACAGGAAGACAACCCTTTTAAGTCTTCAGCTGCATGGTACACTCATTTCTAGATTTAACAATTTAAACAAACTGAAGCTGCACTGATTTTTCTTAAACAAGGTACTCAGAGCCCACTTACAAGTAAAATTGATTACTAAATATGGCTTGACATCACCACATTTTCAGAGTTCTGTTTATAGATGCTGCACTTATTACCTCCTTAAACCATAATGTCCTCAACAATGATACTATTACTACATGTGGTTTATTCTTCACTCTTCTAGGTTTAAAAACTTGAGCAATTGAAGTAGCACATTAGATGCTTGAGGTCCTCTTGGACAGTAATCCAACTCAAGCACAGCAATACTTACAAGCACCCTTCAAACAACTGCATTTGCACAGAATCTGAAGTCCATTCTGTATCTCTAACTTCACATAGATGGCATTTTCTTCTTTTCTTTTTTTGTAACAGTTCAATAATAAAGATGATTTTTTTTTCTTCCATAGTGTTTTATTTTATGTACTTATCATACACAGCACTCTTTACAATGGCAGCAACAGAAGCTGGGTTTGGGCTTTTGGAATTGAGAGAGTACACTTTTTGCATCTCTTTCCACCAGGCTCCCTACAACCAGCATCTTTCTGCCTTTCCTCACTCCCCAGCCCTTTAAATAGCTGTTGTCCACTGCAGCTATCGCTATAAAACATGCTCTTGTACCTGTCCTATCTCAACAGTGAAACAAAGCAATATACCAGATCATCTGCAGGTACCAGAGAGGGGGGTATCAACTAGATAGTGTCTGATACTTGAATGAGTATCCCCCCCACCCTACTCTTGAAGAAATGGTGGTGGGGTCCAGAAACATACATGACTAATCTATAAAACATAAGGTTGTGCATATTTCTGAAGTTATTAAATAACCTACAGTGGAAAAACATGACAGCCATGGATCTTTGCCATGGAGCTCCTCATCTGTGATAATAAAAAGGTGTCTGTCACCATTTTCACGAATGAACACAAGCACAAGGTACCTCACTGCAGTATACTAGTGCCTCACCTAGCCACCACTATATAGGGTAAAACCTCCTCATGCACCGAGATCATAATATAACCATTAAGACTTGTCAGCACACATACAGATGAAATAACCAAATGCATACCTTGTTGAGTTTCTACTTCAGTTCTTAGTTGTAACAGCTCTACTTCTTTGCACTGCAACTGTTCATTCAAGGTTTTCAAGGATTCCTCATTTTCTTTCATCTATTTGGAGGAGGAAGGGGGGGGAAGCCATTTGTGAAGCTTTTTTCTATTATACCTGACAAATCAGGGTTTGTTCGTTTAAACAAAAAAAGCCCAAGATAAGAAAGCTACTGGTTTGAATTTTTTTTTTTTTTAGCATTAGCCTAGACCAATAATGAAACTGTTATTCCTAAATAAAGTATTGCTACGCAGTTTAAAAACCTAAAGGAGTAATAAACATTACAGATCTTCAGCAAATAAAATTAATTCTGCAGTAAACATTTACCAACTATACAGTACTTACATAACATGCATTTAAATTATGACTTAAAAAGCCATACCATTTTATCCAGTTTGCTTTTCAGATTATCTCTGTCTATGCAGGCCTCTCGATAAGCTTGGTATGCCTTATTTACTTGCTCACGTCCGACCGAGCTGCATTCCTCCTCCAGTCGGGAGCCAAGCAGCTAAAAGTTTAACAGACATGAGAAAGAATTTTTGTATGTTATATTGAGAATGGCAAAACTTGAAAAGTATTACAGTACAGTCTGCAACATTACAATAACAGTACTTTTTTTTAGTATAGAAAAGAAATTAATCAAGCATACTGATATGGACCAGAATTTTTTACAAAATTACAACAAAGGCTGCCTATAAATTCTGCAATCTCTAACCATGCTTAATGCTTGCTAGTTTACTGCCACAAGTATTTAAAAACCAGGCACAAGTCATGATTACTCACACTAACAACCTCTTAACCATATTTCTTCCAGGCTTTGAAGATGTACAAATAGCTTTTAGGAAGATGTTTTAAGAATATAAAGGCACAACATTTAGAAAATTAAGAGGAAAATGAATACCATTTTTTTTAACAACCCGTAATTTAAACAGGTTTTTTTCCAGAGTATTTATGTGTGAAAAGCCAAAGCAGCTTTATTTTACAAATAACTATTAACTTCCAGGTCACCACTATCTCACTGCCTAGTAAAGCGAGTGACAAGCAATGGGAAATAAGCACTATCAACTACACTGTCAGAAAAAGGGGAGTAGAGATAGTTAAAATATATTCACTATTTTTAGTAACAGGGCAAGAAAAGAAGTCTTATATCAAATTACACCTGTCCATACATAAAGTTCTTGTTTTGACTAAGTATTGCATTATTCTTTTCATTTTGTTTGTCCTGCACACTTGCTTTAAATTGTTCAGGCATTTAAACATATTAAGTGTTTTTAATATAGATATCTGTGACAGCTTTATGTGTATTTTCTTTAAAATTAAGAGACACACAGAAAAATTAGAACAAATCAAAAGGTGACAGTTATTTATCTACCTTGGGTATCTCCTATTTTAGGTATTCACTTGAAAGAAAGTATGGGAAAGCAAAGCATAAAGGTAGAAAGCTTCTGCCCTTTGCTTTTTGTATTGTCTCTCAAAATACACGTACTGCTCATCTGAAGTTTTGTCCTTTACATTTTCCTCCCCCAGATAGAGTCATTCAGATAAACATAAGCCTGATCAAACTTTCTGAAGTTTCTACACAGTTTGAAATTTAAAAATCTGAAAAGGTTTACCTCCCCCTGTATTTTTTATCGTACAGGTATGCTAGCCATTAACAAAGACTTAAAGTCAGTTACTTAACATTCTAGGCCTCCTCAATGCCCCTCTCTCATGGAAACATTAAGGCATACACATACTAAACCAAAAGTCTTATCTATGGAAAACAAAGTATCATCTTCACGACAATTAAGCCAAACCAAAAGACACAAAACTAAAAGAGACTGTCAAGTCCTGTTTATTGTGATTGAGTAACCACATGAAAGATGTTACACTTAAAATGGTTCAGAGAATATTCAGTCTAGAGCTCTATTCCTATCCCTGGCATCCCACCAGGATCTTATATAAAAGAGAGCGCTGAGAAAGTTTTGCCTTTTGACAGAAAGTCAATCCTGTCAGTCACCAAGAATTCCTGAATAAGTATTTCAAAATTGTACCCAGTGTGACTCAAGCTTCCAGTACCACAAAATATATGCTTTGTAAGCTTTTACAAGTCAGTAGCACGTACTTAGTCCTAAATCCTAACTCTAGAGCCTATCTTTCCATCTTATATTAATATAAGTAAGCAATCTATCAAAGTCAAGACCTTCTGCAGACAAAAGACACTCGGTACTGAATGAAGGATATAGGTTTATGGATAGCATTCTATACTCGGGGAGAAAACCCTGCAACATGCTCAGTTTTTAGCTTTTTTAAAATGAACTTCACTAGACAAAAGCCACAAGAAACTGCATGTAAAACAAATTCCTACATTTCTTTACGTTTTAGAATTACCCCACCACAAACCAGCAACCCAAAACCATTATGTTGCATTGCCACACTGTATCTGATGTTTGAGCCTGCTATTAGCTACACCTAGCTAGATATTCTTAACCACCTATTTTTCCTTATCATTTCAGTATACTGAGCCTAGTAGATTCTTCTGATAGACAATTCCTGGATACTCACAGTTTATAGGCTTTGCTCCTCACTATTCAAGAATACCAAGTCAGATGTGCCCCAGTCAATAAATACCACAAAGAAGTAGATGAAACACAGTAACAATGCAATACAGCTACACGTTTTCCTGAATCAAAGCTAGTGTCTTTGCAGGGCTCTACTGCATTGCATCACATCACATACATGCCCAGTAAGAATCAAAAAACCCTGTATGATGTAACTGGACTACCCGAGGAACAAAGTGTGTTTCACTTCAACAAATTAAGCAATTCACCAAAACTTTTTAAACTTGGAAATTATTTTAAGTACATATTTTAAATACTTAACCGTCTGCTCTGCCATCCAGCCAGGAACAAAAAAAATCGTTGCTGCCAGAAGCTGGCAAATTGACTTTCTTACCTTCTCTTCTAGAATTCTCACTCTTTTTTTTAAGAAGGAATTCTCCCTCTCTGTCTCCTTTAGTCGTTTCTTGATATCTTCATATGCAGTGACAAGTGCAAAGTGCGAGGCAACAGACTCATCTCCACTGTAAGAAGAAACAGGAATCTCCCCATCTCTCTTATGACCATTGTCTGCTTTTTCATGGTTCAAAATACAGATGTCATCCTCTACCAGCTCCTCCATGACAGCTGTTAAAAAGACAGAGAGGAGTGCAAAATTTTCACAAAGACAAATTATACTAGAGTCTTAAGCCTGAAAACCTTCCAAAATAATAGTGCAGGGTGTTTCTAAGTATGAAAAGACTGAATGATTAGGAAATATCTTAGTCTTGCGGAAGAATCCTGAAATCCATTTTACACTGAAAATACGTCAGTTAGAAAAGAAACATCTTTCACTGTTACTTGATTAAAATATTTTTAACATACATCTGATTTACAAACTCCCACATTCATATTTATTAAGGCTTAACACCATCATACAATATGGCTGGTACCCAATACCTGAATTCCAAAGGAATATCTTTCTGGAGTTCTTGCAACCCAGAGCCAAGCAGTAAAAGATTATAGCTGCAAGAAATCTTGCAACTGAACATAGCTACAAAATTTTCTTCATTCTTGAATGCAAACATTCATACTTTACCCAAACTTTAAAATGGAATCTTAAGGTCCACTTTCATTAGTCCTTGAAGAGGCTGCATGAGTAGCTATTCTTTACTTGATCACAGTATAAAACATCCCACTGAACAACAATTATAGTTATTCCTGACTGCAAATGTGATGAGACCAAAAACATAACATGATCTACCTGAACATGCATGGAAAAAAACCTGACAATAACTGACTGTAAGAAAGTATCACCCTAAAATACCAGGCAAATCCACCCGAATAATAAATGCAAAAAAACCCACATTAGATTGAGTTTGTTACAACACACATCATTTAGGCACAGCAAAACATTCAAGAAGAAAACACCACCTTTGTAAGATTTCATATACTTTTTTGAACTCCAGGTCTTAAAGGAAAAGCCCCAACAGCATTCTCCTTAATGTTACTAGTTATCAGGAACAAGTTCAGATTTAAAAAACAACCAACCAACCCCAAAAAACCCAAACACAAAACCAACCAACCAAAAAAAAGACACAGCTCATTCTTATTTAGTTATGAAGATCAAGATTCTTTGCATTCATATGCAATACTAACAAATACTAGATAGTACCTGTAACACCTCTCCTCCCATTAAATTACTGATGCTACTTCTGCCAAAAGCAAATTTTTACTTTTATTTTTCCCCTTGAACAAATCCTTAGATTCCTCCTGATCAGCTAATGAACAGACACACACGCTGGAATGAAAGAAATGAGCATAATGAAAACAGTTTGTATTGTAGGAAACAGTTATTTCAACAGACAACTGACCTGATCAACAGGACTTTGCAGGAAAGGCTGGCATCAATAGGGAAAACCTCACAGCCACAGTTGCTGCCTCTACCGTGTATTTGCTATTTAAATTCAAACTAGATTTCCATTTGTTTAGCAATACTAAGAGGTAAAGGGATCAACTGCCCAGAAGCTTATCTATGTGATCAAATCTATCTCGCAGTGCTAGCGCCGGAAAAGCTACATGGACTGCAGCGTTATGAGAGCTGCAGTAGAGCTCTAGCTGGACAATGGTGCTGTTATCACATTTGTCTCAGTGTGCTCCAAGCCAGTTAGACAACCTGATAAAAACTGTAACAGCTTGTTTATAGTAACTAGACAGCCATGGAGTCGCAACAGTGAAAAAGGACAAGAAAACTAGGAACCAAACCTGAAGCCCCTTTAGTGGTTATCTTCAGGAGGCAAAGAGATGCCTTGTATATGGTTTGGTGAATTCTAACAAAAACCTAAGCCAAAGTTTCCCTTGCCTGTTGCTCTGCCTCATACTTAAGTAGAAAGAGCCTTGCAAAAAAAAAAAAAAAAAAAAAAAAAAAAAAAAAAAAAAGCTTGCCTCCTTTTCATTCTAAGAATAATATCACTCCATGCCCAAAGTGACCTTGACCAAAAGCACTGCATCATTCAACCTCCATTAACTGACTGAAGGAATTGCTCATTTTGTCTTCGAAAGCTGAGGATAACATACCACCTTTTCCTCCCATTTTAGCAAGGGCCCTGCAAGTCTTGTCACCCATCTCGTCAAATTCCAAGAGCTTGCCTTCTCAAGGCAACACATCTCCTTTTCTCTGAACACTAGACTCAAATGTCATTAAAGAAATGTCACAGTTCATCATTATCTCTTGAAGAAAGCAGCAGATTGGGTGACCTTGTACAAAAAAATACATCTTTATCCCTACACTTCCCTATAGCTCCTAAACTTCAGCATTATACATTCCCTATTTCTTGCACACAAGTTACACCAGGAGATAGCAACACGGGGAAACAGGAGATAACATCAGAAGATGAGACTATATTTATTCTGTATTTTGATAACTAAAACTTACTGCCTTTATGAGCTTCCAAAAATAACACATGGATTTCCAAATAAGACTTAGCATACAAAAATACAATTTTATAAATTCAGGTACACTCTTAACCTGCACCCACTAAGAGGACTAGGTACACTAACATTTTTTTTACTTGAAAAATCTTGTATAATTTAGAGGACTATACAACTGTGGTTTTCTGATGCTGCTCTCTAAGCCAGCACCGGATGCTCTTTAGAAGATAAGCATATGATTCCACGTAATTCAAAGGGGCTTGTTATAGATGTTCTAAATATCTACACACAAGACAGCAGATTTAGAAAGATCCAATATATGCATTTTTGCCTAATCTTATTGAGTACTAAGTGATGACAAACTGCTTACAAAACAAGTCAACTTCTCCTGAGAGACAGGTGCCCAAATAAGACACCTTCCTCTTAGCTTATCCCTTTAACATACAGATCTGATGATCTAACAGTTCGGAGGGCAAGCGGCAACACACCTTACACAGGTATGAGTTGATACAAAATAATTTTAACAGCTTACTCTATTAGTAAACATCAGTCTGTTGTCTGTGCTTACTAAGTGTTCCTATTATTGCATATTTAAAAAAAATTCAGATCTCACAGTCTACAGAACTATACAATAGACATTTCCAACACAAAAAGTGCGATGACTTCTGTAGCAGATAGATGCATGACAACTCAAAAATCAGTTATATTATATGCACCACTAATTGCAGTATACATTAGATGAACATGAGGAAAAAGTCACATTAGAAAATTAGAGGAGCATTGCTAAATATATCTAAATAAATCAACACAACCTAAAAAAAACCCAAATGCGCAAACAAAACACAAACCAAACCTCAGTTTATCTCTGTGCTGAAAAAAAACTTCCTAAAGTATTTCCAAAGGAAAAAAGTTAAACGCAATGTTACTTCTCCAGCACAGAGATATATGCTAAGCCCATAAGGCAAATGAAAGATATAAGCTCATACAAGAATGAAACCTGGCTGTTGAGTAATGTAACATCAGCAGTTCTATGAAGGTCATGGTTCACCCAGATCTTTGTTTTGTTGTCTAGAAAAAGTAGAAAAAACAAAACAAAACAACAGCAACAAAACAAACAATGAAAAAACCCACAACAAACCAAAAAAACCCCACAAACATAAAATGAAAGCATGCTCACATAAGATTATCTGTCATGATATTAAAGCAATAGACAGAACCCTTAAAAGACAAAAATCTTACAAAATGGGGCTCTACCTGCAAGAAATCCCTGACTACAGCTGTAGCCTTTAATTCTACTCTTTAAAGGAATCAAAATTTAGTTTCTGCAGTACTGTATTATTTCATTTTAAAAATATGAACTGTAAGCAACAATCAAAGAAGTGCTTTCTGACACAACACATGCATTAGATTATTCCACAAGTTATGACTCCTCAAATCTGACAGTCCCAGAAGAGCCTGCAGGATGGCTCACTGCGCTCAAGCACAGACCTCTGCCTGTGTTTCATTCCCTTTGGCTTCTCCATTTCAAAGCTACACTTGTATGCACTGCTGCAAATGCCCCAGAGCTGTCACTCTCAAGCAGCTGAGTGACTTCTATCTCTCTAAAGTTGCAATTCATGAGATAGAAAATGCAATGCTGTATTAGAGTAACCAGTTGCCACTAAGGGAAATCCCTCCGATTAAGAAACATGTTACATTTACACCTTTTTATAGAACGGTCTGTACATACAGCAGCCTATTAAAAAGGACTATTTAAAAGGACTCTAATCTTTACTTCCAAAGAATGTATGTTAAACGAATACAAGTACTAGTGTTTGTACTACATAACTGATGTTTTAAAAAAACCCAACAATCCAAATACTCTCTCTACAGGACAGAGCATTAAGCTCTAGCAGGAGTAATTACTTTCACTGTTTATAAGCATATGAATTTGAAGAGATGACACCACTTCTGTTTTCCTCCACATACTGTAGGAAAGGATGGTTTCCAGAAACCACTTCTGTTGCTCATGATGCTTAATTCTCATTATAGAACAACAGCTTTAGGATTTAATATATTAAATATCTTGAGAATAAGAATGTTTTCCCATTTCTTACTAATGCTTGGCAGAAAGGTAGCTTTTCTCTTCACAAAGCTTTACAAATATTAGTCATCGACACCATAGGAGGTAGTTAAATATGAAACACATTTTACATACGAAGAACACAAGATGGAAAGGCTCTAACAGCAAAGAGACCACTGCACAAACAGATTTCTGTAGTGTACAATGACAATCTTATTCTCAGGTCAGGAGAAGAGATAATGAAAGCATGATTACATTTTTTTTTCCTAATACCAAGCAGATTCCCATTTTGCCCCATCTTTGATTTAAAAGATAATAAAACAGTTTTCAAAATATTTCCAAATGTCAAATGCAAATAATTTCAAGATGGTATTTTCCTGATTTTTTTGTTTTTCAGGGATACTCAGGAATCAGAACTATTTTACTTTGTTTACCTTCCAGACTTCAAGGGTTTGACTTCATAATGGTTGCATGAACAGTCCCCAGCTGTTTTAACAAGAGTGTAGTTTTTGTACTGGTTTACCTTGCCTTATGTAGAAGGGTATACATATGCATGTAGAGATAAAAATAATACATTAAATGCAAGAAATGCCTTTGATCCACAGGCATTTGGAATGAGTGTATTGCAGCCCTCATCTTATCTTCAGGAAAGTTTTACTTTTTGCTTTGTTTTTAAAAGACACTGCAGCACAGCAATGAAAAACAAAGAACTCCTGCAATCAGCAACAAAAACTCCACGCAGTGTGTGGAGTACATGACACGTGATGTTAAAACAAGCAAGACCTGCAGTCTCTTCAAGCATTTATCAGTTTGAATCTCTCCCTCAGTCTCTTTTGTGCCAGTTATGAACAGTATGTTCTACAGAGAGATATCACTTTTTAATAGATATTTCCTCCACTTTTAGAGAAAAAAAAAAAAATCTGCACACATTCATCTCAGCAGCTGCTAACCTTGGCTACTGCTTATACTTCCACATGGACAAAGTCCCCAGCCCCAAAGCACTCCCTAAGAGTCCATGCGTACAAGAGCTCAGCCCTGCAGCCTCAGCATATCTGGTGCTCTTTCAGAAACACATCAGCTAAATCAGACCTCCAAATCACTTTCATTTTGCTGCCTCCAGGAAACAGAAAGTTACTGTCTCTAAGCTTACAAACCAGAACACTGTAGCTCCTCCGTCCTGAACATCTGGGTAAGCTAGAGGAGCTAAACAAAATCTCTTTAGGTACAACAGGTAATTTTTTCAATCTCAAGTTTTTTTAGAACAAATAATCTATCCACACAAGAACTAGAAAAATACTAAAAAGAAAATGTTATGACAACGGTGCTTGACAGATTTTACTTGCCCCGAAGAGTTTTATACTCCAGTATCTTCACTGGTAATTTGCAAACCTTGTGCGTCCTCAACATAATGTATTCTATTTCCTTTCCTGTGGGTGCTGTCACAACAACCATTTTCCCTAGCAATTATCAGAAGAGGATTTAAAAAAAAAAAAAAAAAAGGCAAAAAAAACCCCACAAACCCCAAAGCTGAAGTCAATGAAATGTCCTCACAGCATCACATAACCCTGTTTATTAAACAATTAAATTTAATCTTGAAAGAATTAGAAGCAGTACTGCCAAAGAAAGAAGGGGGCAAGGTGGCCTCCGGCTGTTAAACATTCAATTATACATATATTTGGTGCTAGGAAAGGTTACTGAAAAACATATGTATTTTTCATGTTCTCATGCTATTACTGCATATTATCTCAGCAGGCAGTTTTTTGGTGTTTATTCTTTCCCATTTCAAAATGTTTATAAAGAATAACTATTTACAAAAGCTAAGACAGCTTGTTTCGGTGTTTTTTAGATCTTTTGTACAAAACAAGCAGTAGGTCCTACCTCCCAGTCATGTTTCCTCCCACTCAATTCAACCGTCAGATTAATTAATGTTCAATAAGTTTACAAGTTGAGTGAGAAAGTATTATGAAAGTGTTGTGTAATTGTGTTCCAGTTCAACTGGAAGCACATCTCACCTGTTACAGCTCTTAAAAGGCAAGTTAAATGGATTTGCACTGATGGCCCTTGGTCACCCTACAAACTGCTAACGTAATGTCTGGAGGTTTTCAAGACACAGCTGGACAGGGTACTACACAAACTCATCCAGGCTCCCTTTTTCACAAAAGGTGGGATCAGGTCCTTTCCAACCTGGGCTGTCCTATGATTCTATATTCAGGTTTCTATCTCATTATTTCAGTGAAACCTGGTCATGTGAACACAAGTTCCTGGTAGCAGTTTCTAAGTGGATGACTTAGAATGCTGAAGTTACTTATGCTTGCTTCACTTTCCTTCTCAAACTTAATTTCTTTTCCCCAGATTTATTGTCAAATTTTAGTAGCACCTACCAATTTATATGCTATTTAAATATTATATAATCATGTAAATAATAGTTAATTAATGCAAATATAATATAAACACATTGCAATCTGTCTTACGTTTTTGCTAAGTTAATTGTGGATAAATCTCATGTGTATGGAGCCCCTAAAAGTTCTGCTCAGCAGAATCCACCACTGACTTCCACCAAGCTAGTTACAAGCCTGACTCTTCGATTAATCCTACCATCTCCATTTGACCAAACTGCAACTTGTGCCACTGCAACTGTTTTACTGTATATGGACTGTCTATCTAGACTTCCTCTGTTTAAGTAATACCCAAGAAAGAATTAAAGCATTCATCAAAAGGTAAATCCACACTGTATTTTATCTCATTTACTTCTACCTTTTTGCTTATTTTCTCCAAAATCTATTCTAAAGAAGTCAGCTATCGATAGCATGTGCAGTGACAGGTCTGCACTTTTTCCAGGTTAGTTTTCACTTCCTAAGCGGACATCCCACACTTAACCATTTTCCTGTCACAGTGCATAATTACCAATTCAACTATTGATATAATAAGAACAAATGTTACTGGGTTTGCAACTTCATGTACAGTTTTTCCAACACTGAGAGATTAAGTTACTCTATTTCTCCACCCCAAGTATACTAAATACACTTGGTTCTTGTATTTGACTTGATAATTTTCACACTTTCCACTTTTAACTGTCATACAGAAGACATACTGAAAACCAGATCAGAATATTTGCTGATATTAAGGCAATCTTGAAATCTGTGCTGTGCAAAGGTGTCACTTAGTCCCCTTTGGTCTTTGAAAGGGCTTAGTACTATTTAATTTTCAACGTAACCTAGCTAGTATTCTCACAATGGCCACTTTATATGTTTCTAAACTGTAAACTGTAGCATACAAGGACTGAAAAATAGGAAGCAGTTTTAGGAAAAGTGTGGGGTTTGGGGGGAAGAAGGTGGCTAAAATCCTCTTATAATCTGATCGAGAGCTCACTCAGTGTTTTCTGCCTTCTAGCTTCACTCAGAGTTGTTAGCTCAAAAACTGTGTTAGAATTTGTGGCAGTAAATAACTACTTAATTTACCTGACAGACGCTTCTATCACAAGTTCTTTTATAAAATATCAATTATTCAAAGCACAAAATGTAGTAGTATTAGCTTCCTTTTGGCTTCTACAATAAAAACTCCAGGATACACGTGCTAACAGGCAACTGGTATTATTAGCAGCAGTAGCATCTGCACAGACACCAACGTCCAGACAGTTAAATGCTTCCCATAATCCATAACAATGCTTTGCACAGAACTCTCTCAGAAGAGCACCTGACCACTGGAGCCCAGAGAAGATTTGACTGTTACAACAGTAATCCTCCCCTCTCTCCCCTTTTTCCAGAGCTGACGTCACATATACCA
The DNA here is from genome assembly GCA_033439905.1 of Ceryle rudis. Taxonomy (NCBI): domain Eukaryota; kingdom Metazoa; phylum Chordata; class Aves; order Coraciiformes; family Cerylidae; genus Ceryle; species Ceryle rudis. Next base: position 27,757 of record JAAGNO010025870.1, read on the forward strand.
ATTTTACTGTATACATACAGTGCGAGACAGGTGGGAAATGAAGGAAAGAAATCCAAAGGTTCCTAAAACCACTCATGGGAACGGCTTACAGCCCAACCCACTCTCACTTCTAAGTTGCTGGGGGACACACTTCTTTAAGGAGATCCAGGTGATTTCTCTACCAGGTGAATTATCAGGATTTAAAGCTGTAATTTCTTAAAAGTCAAAATCATCACTAGCATATGAGACTATCCCAACACTCATCTGCACTCCCACCTTCCAAACTAACAGCCTGCAACACCCGTATTCCGGTGCCCCCCAGGATTTCATCAGGTTTCTGTTCTCACATCTTGTGCCAATAATCCTACTTTATTTCCTTCGACAGATTCCCCTGTTCTAACACACAAATTGCTGCTGCAAGAATTCAGCCAGTTTTTAAGCTTAATTAAGTGCAACTTTTTAAGTAGTTTCATAGCCCACTGAGACCCACTCCGAAGTCATTAGCAATACCTTTAAACTACGCTCGCCGTCCCTCACCGGGGGTGTACCCAGTTACACTCCGCCTGGAAAGCATCCGCCGACCGGCTCCTGCTACGAGAAAGACTCTTCTAAAAAGAGAAACTAAAGATCCACCAGAGCTGCCTCCGTCCCCAGGGGGAGCCGCTGCTATTCCAACGGGGCGTGAAGCTCCCCAGCACTCCCAGAGACCCACTCCGAGGGCAGGCCGTGGGACCGGTGCCGTCCACAGGCGACGTGCCACCGGCAGCCCCCGCCGGCCCCTTGCGCCAGCCCGGCGGCCTCTCCCTCGCGGCAGGACCAACCTCTCCAGGCCTTGCTCAGGCCAGACGGGTCAGCAACGGGCGATCACATCGGCGGAGAAGCAGCGCCGGCCGTCACGGCCTCCGCTCGAACGCCCTCCAGTTCCCATCTCCTCCGCTCCACCCGCCGGCCCGGATATTGGCCCCCTCCGCCACGGGAATTCCCGAGCCGCGGGCCCCGCGCCCGGCCCCCCCCGCCCTCGGGGCTCCCCCCCTTCCCGTCCCGAGACCCCATTTATTGCCCCCCCATATGCACTGGGATCCCCCTCCATGTACTGGGACCCCATTTATTGGACCCCTCCTCCTACACCAGCCCCCTGCACCCTTTCCCACCCCCCCCCCTCCTGATTCCCTCCCGTCACCTTCTGTGACTTCTGTTATCTCCCCTTCCTCGGCCACCTTTCATCATATTGATTCCTCCTGGTCACCGGCCTTCTTCAACCACCAACAAATTT
>JAAGNO010025871.1:0-40992 GCA_033439905.1 Ceryle rudis
AAAAATAAATTATTGTCTATATTAATAAACCTAACAACCAAGTTTATATAAAGGATTTTTTTTTAAATAATAATAAAACATAATAATAAAAAAAAAAAATAATACCTCTAAATCCAAAGGGGGAAAAAAATCTTAAGATCATGAACAGAGTAAGTAAAAAAGTTTTCTAACATTTTAGCTTCTTTTCTAACATAATGTGTATAATAGAGATTTGTATTCCACAACTATTTCATTCATTAACTCTCAGCAGTCTTCTACAGTGACAATACAGGAAAAAGGAGAGTTTTAATAATATCCATAAGAAAAGAAAAGGAAAAGAAAAAAAGAACTTAAGTAATGCGAGGAGTCTGTACTCAGTCTGTACATCATCCAGAAAATAACACAACTTGGGTGAGTTTCCTGAAGACATAATTAGATTTCAAAAATAGTGTAGGACTAAGTGAATTTCTTAATTAAAATCCAATTATTGGAATACTTGATGATGGCCACTCTAGGGATTATTAGCTGACAGCAACACTTGTTGAAATAATAGAAGTTGATAACAGAAGTTTTATTAAAATCTCTTTCTGTGTGTGTATGATTTTTTAATTGCAAAATAACACAATGTATATAATGTCAGTTGGGAAGGCTTTATACAATAGAGTTAAAATATGAGAGTTAAATTGTCCTGAAGTAGGAATTGATTTGGGAGAGAGTCTGTGAGGATAGTCGTCTTTACTTTCTGTGTCATGGCAAGGAAGAAAGCAGAGAAGTCCCCAAAGGCTTCTTGGACTGCCTGCAGGGCCAAAGGACGGATGCTCATAGCCCAGGGTGCCATCAAAGCAGCTGCTCTTAGGCTCCTGGGAGCACATCAGTTTTCAAGACTCGGGCCAGAAAGCTGCACAAACCCTGAGCATTCAGGGCAGAAGGCCTCTTTATGGAGAATGAAGAAGGATGGCAAAACTTCTCCCTGAAAGCCCGACAGGGTAAGACATCCTGTCTCTACATCACGTGTGCCACAATGACACCATGTAGCCACTCCTTCTGAAGCAGCACAGTCAACTGTTCAGTATTGTAAGCAGGAATAAACTCCCTGACACAGCATTACAGTCACTGAAAGGAGATAGCCTAGTTTCTTTCCCTCTGACATTTTTTTCTTGTTCATACTGTATTGGTTGTGTACACTCAACTGCAGTGCTGCGTTGACAGTCCCAAAGACAGGGTTTACTTGTCTGTCTACAGAGTGGGTGCAGCAGAAGCCAGACAGGGCTGGACAGTAGGTTGCACTGCCAGTCAGCCTCTCCTTGGTGCTAGAGTAGCCACACCAAAGGGTCTGAGGGCAGCTCCTTCCACACACCTCTCTATCCCTAGCACATTACAGTAAGGCTGTCAGGCAGTGCTGCTAGGTCTTCTGATACACGATCACCTGTTCACAGGTTTCTGGGCTGGGGCCACAGCTTTTATGCACTGCAATAAAGAGCCTCAGAGCTCTGCTAACATCAGGAAGGTGAATTGCTGGTGTCCAAAAGGAAACTTAGTCTCTTTTAAGAAAGCAGCTGATAAAGGGATAAATTATCTTGGTTTGAACAGCCTGAGAGCTGAGCTCAGTCACTGGACTCTTCATGCTAAATACTGTTGCCACTGGCTGTAGCTAAGACGAAAAGGGCTTCTGGGTGAGTCTTCATTACATTATGTGGAGCTCTGCATCCTTTCAGATTGCTTTTCCTTTGTGGTGGGTTTGTAAACTACCTACCACACTGATTTTGCTAGGAGCTCAGTGAGCAGAATCTAAGTGAGAGGGCTATTTTACCTTTCATAACGTCATAACTTCGTATCATTTTTCCTACAAGGCAAAATGATCTATCAGGAAACAGCTCAGAAACAACCCTTGTCTTTCATGTTTTATATCTGTAAATTTGGACAGTCAATCTGTTCCTCTTCAGAAAAATGGAATTTTTGAGACTTCCTTCAAATGAGGTGGAATTGAGCCTTTGTTTGTCTAAGTCTCGTTTGCCTAAGTGCTTCATCTAGTAAATGATTTCATGTGACCAGGTATTAAAACCAGCAAGGAATATCTTTAAAACCATTCAAAGCTGTCTTCACTTCAGGATCAGAATTTTACATTGCAGCTACAGTAATTAGGGCTAAAAAGGCCGCAACAGAATTTATGGTTTTTATCAGCTAGAGGGGATTCTTTTAGTCACAGGTATAAAGGACAATTTCCCCTCAAACATGGGCCTGCTCAAATGGATGTCATCTTGCTACTTAACTACAAACCAGCTTCAATATTTTTAGTATTTAGAAGATAAAACAGAAATGTGAGAATATGGGAAGAAGCTCTACACTTTGTAATACTATGTAATAGCAATACAGTAATTAACTGCTTTTACTTATCCAAGAGTACATACGGTATTTAAACAAAGTGAGATATTTTGGACCAGAATATTATGAAATCTTTGTTAGAAATGGACAAATATTGGAAGAACTTTCACCTTTCATGAAAACCTGGCGTAGGTTTTCCTATTTACTTTACAAGGGAAGAGAAAGCTTCAAGCAACATATCAAAGAAATTACAGAGGAGATGAAATTCCTACTGTGGCATGCAGTTGCTGCTGAGGTATGAATACCTGGCTACAAAAAGAGAGACAGCTGTCAGGATCACCAGTATTAATGAATACATGTTTAAAACTAAAAAGGGATGTTGATTCATCGAGTTAATTTGTTGTGCAGTTGCAATAGCTGTACTGCGCACAGATGCATTTCCACTTTACTCTTGAGAAAACTTTACTAAAAATTGCTGTGAAGTGAAGGCAAAAATTAGAAGACAGAGAAATAAGCAATTCCTACGGTTTACATAAATTAATGTAAAAATTCATGTTTTCTCTGTCAAAGATTTGGGAGGCGGGGGGAGTGGGGGGGGGTGTTAATTACATTGGATTATGACAATCTTCCAGTGCCACCTTGTGGCTTAGCATAATACTGCAAAATACATCCAACATTAAACTTCCCATTCGCCAAGCGTATGCAGCCAATTAGTAGTCCATAAAGTTAAGATAACAAAATGAGAGCAGGAAGAGAGTTTTCATCTTATACACTGAACACCTTCTGTCCCTGCCACAATAAAATGCCATCTTTTGCTGGTACAGAGTAGCATGTGATGCTGGTATTTGGGTGTCACTCAAAGGACATGCCCCAAAGCAGTACACTGAAACACTCACAGGGAGGCTTTGCAACAGGCCATGTCAAAGTACGTTAGCATTGCTCTGTATCTACACCATGTAATTTAGCACGAAGAGCATACATCTTGATTTAAACCACTGCTTTTAATGCACACTGTAACTAACTAACTGCATCACCACAGGCAGGCACCTCCACATGCAGGCACCTATTCCAGTGCTTGACCACTCTGACTATGAGGATCGTTTTCCTAAGACTCCAGAATTTCCCTTGTGGCGATCTGAGTCTATGTTATCACACTCACAGCAATGGGGTCATGGTTCCCGTGTTCCGTATTACTACAAGGACACCACCTTACACACATACACATAGTACCTTGGTGGTATGCGCTTTTCACCAACAGATAAGTGGACTTCATAAAGCTTGAAGTTAAGAGATATACATCATCCAGAAATAAAATTGATCCATTTCATTTACACATATCCCAGAGGACACAATGTTTTTGAACGGGAAATACCTTTGAGAAGGAGAAGCATACAAGGTAAAAGCGTTGTTAGTGACAATAGCAGTGACCCTGGCAATAGCTGCAGACCAGCTCACATTCAGACTGGTACTATGAACTGTGATTCATGGATGAGACAGTCCAGTTCCCCAGGGTGTCTCACCCCATGTCCTGCTGTGAAACAGACTTGGCTATACAAGGCTTGCAATGATGGCAAAGACGTTTGGAGGACATAAACAATTAAACCAAGGGCAATCAAGGGGCTTGACTTCCACAAGTCTGAAAATCCATGAAACTCACAACTGACACGTGTATGAAAATAATCTCCAGGTTGCTATAGCAGAATTCACTAATGAGATCAAAATCAGTCCTGGATAATTATGTCTCAGGTGATCATGTGGTACCAGTCAAGCATTACACAGCAGGCCTTAAATTGGGATTCCAGTGTTGGAGAATCAACCGTTTACTCTGCTGACAGATCCGTCTTTTACTTTTCAGTCTATACTCCTTACAGATCATGTCATCTGTCGATAATATATATTGTGCCACTTTCAAAGGTGCTGAGCTTACGTAGTGTACCACTCATAAGGTAATAGGATCATAAAACAAAATTGTAAGGAGCACATTTTCAGAAGATTCATCCATGGTTTTATCTCCACATATAGATTTAAGGAGACCATCAGATGCTGACAGAGGCCTGATTCAAACAGCAATGGTGTTTAAATCTAGGAAGGTGGCCATGATCGCTCCAGCTCCCCAGGTGAATTGAGGCTTGCAGATCTCATTTTGTCTTTACAGATCTGGAAGACAGTCTCAAAAGATGAATGACAAAACTCTACTTAGCCAAGCACATGCTAACTAAATAGGCATTTGTATACATATCAGAACTTGGATGCACAATTTTTTTCAAGTTCGGATATTTCCAGATTTTTATATGTAGTATATAGTACATATTCTGCAATAACAACAGATTGTTCTGAATAAAATCTGCTTTTCTGACTTACTTGTTTCAAACACCACAGTAAAATACGTCGAGTAAATTTGGATTCTAGAGATCAGCTACTTTTAATGAGGTATTAAATTTAAATTTAAGGTGGGGTGTGGATTGCATGGTACAATTAGTTTTATATTCAGCTAAATTTAAAATATTGCTAGCATGACAGAGTGTACTTAGGTAAAACAGACTTACAGTTTTAGAACTTGTTCAGCTTAAGACCTTGCTGACTAAAATTTAGTAAATCCTTAAGCATGGTAGTTTAAACTCCTAGTTTGAATTAAATCACAGATTTAACAATGTTTAAGTGGATCCAGTATAAAGCTGCTACGAGAGAATGATAAATAGGTAGATGGGTTGGTTTATTTTTTTTTTCCATTTGAGTGCTGGACAGTACGACAATAAATTAATTAACATTATTTAACTATCACCTTTGTAGAAGCTTGGAGCAAACTATCTAATGAGACCACAAACAGAGTGGAAACTACTCGATTCACTTAATGCGCAAGTATCTTCTGTACAATTATATGCATGCTGAGAAGTTGGGGTGTGCACACAGCAGCTGAGCTCCTGGCCCTGGTAAATGTGACAAATTTAAAGAACTTGGGGAGACAGAAGAGCACTCACAGAGGCATCACAGAGCAGTCTCAGCTGTGGGCTAACAGCACCTGTGCTACTGAAGAGTCCTTCAGCAGGACAGCATCCATCTGAAAAGGAGTGAATGGGTTCCCTGAATCACAGGAAGTCCATATTCTTTTGCATCAAGGATATCAGTTATAGGACAAGGAATTTAGTTTATATTGTGAAAATGATACACTACAGAAAGATTCAATTGTCAGGCACACACATAATCCAGTTTCTGATGCTATGGAAAACTGACCAGCAGTTTGTATGACACATGTAATGGTGTTAGACCCCCGAAAGCTTCTAGACAGTTTCTTACACAACAAAGAAGATATGGTAGCTTTGACAGTACCATCTCCCCAAAGGAGAAAACATAATCTTTTAGAATGGGGACTAAAGTATACTCTGAAATACCCCCAGTACCACAGTCAGAGCCAGAGAAAAGATACACTTAAAAGCATGGTTGAGAAAATAGTAAAGGCAAAAAGGTTATTTTTTGGAACTCTTTGGAATAGCTGAAATCTATACAAGAAGGAAAGAAAAACCAAACAGGAACCAACTCATTAATTCATCTAATCAGTTACAGAGAACTTCTAAAATAAAACTGAAGGAAAGTCAACACTTGTGAAAAAGCGTATACTCTTTCCAACCCTCTGTAATGTTATACCTCTCTCTCCTTCTATCCAAACAAATGGCATTCCTCTGCATCAAGTCCACAGCTCTGGCAAGGCACCCGAGCCTCTCACTGCATGGGGTATCTGACTGCCATGCTATTTGGAGGGATGCTCTCTAAGGACTAACCGGGATAATCTGTTCTTTGCTCACAGCCATAGCTATGGTAATATAAAACAGGGATTCCTTCTTAGTAAGCACTTGTAAAGAATAAATGTGTGGCTTATGATGACAACTCTTTCATCATTGAACAAAATAACCTGGGAAAGAATTCTGCTCATGAATTGCCATTCATTTCAGATATTCCTTCCTTCTGCTGTATGATACTGGTGGATAAGTCAAGTAGGACCCTAGCGGCAGTGTGGGATCATATAATGTGTGTGATAAAGCCAGGTCAGTGAGCTGTTAAGAGTTTGAAGAACCTTCCTAGAGGTGCTTAAAGGTTCCAGGGGACTGCTGTTGTGCAGAAGGGTGTCAGAGGCACCTGCTGTGTCTTAGCCTCAGAACTGTCTCAGATAACAGCATAGACATTGACCACTTATGACTGAATAGCATAACAGTTTCAATAGTCCACACAAGAAAAAGCCATTATTGTCCTACCTCCAAGCAGTAGCCTGCTTCAAAGTGGCTTGCAAAAAAGGAACATAATGTATTCTTATATTACATGCACAGTGACTATGCCCACAGGAGCAAAAGAGTTTAAAGTATTACCATGAACAGTACTTGACTTCAAAAAGGGACCTACGTAAAAAAGAGAAAGCTAGGGAAGAGGAATGTAAATGTAACAGACAAAAGGGTAAAAAAATTTTGTGTGGTGTGGAAATTGTTTTAAGATGTCAAATTAGAGGCTCTTAGTGAGCTGGTAACAGCTATCAAATACTTGAACAAAATCACAAGTCAGTTATAGTAAACAAAAGGTTGAAGAAGATTTTAAAAGTAAAAAGAACAACAACAAAAAAAAAGTTTCAGCTGAATAAGCAAAAGAGAAGATCGTGAAAACTGGCAAGTTTAAAGAAAACCACAAGGAAGCCCAAAATATTTTTAGGAGAAATTCGCTGGAAGCATAAAAATGTGTCATAAAAACTTTTTAAACACCTCAGAAGTAGGAAGCCTGCCAGATAGTTAGTCATGCAGATATATGATCAAGATGTAAAAGGAGTGCTCATGGAAGATAAGGTTGAAAATGTTTACTGAATTTTTCCACTACTGCTCATGGTGGAAGATCTGAGGGAGGCTCAGGCACCAGAGTGTTTTATGTGGGGGAAGAATAAGATGATCTGTCTTAAATGGAAATGTTAAGAAGATATTTCAAAACAAGTTCTTAAATAAATTGTAACAAATCAGGTTGCAGGACTAAATAACATTTACTTGGGACTCCTCAAGGAATAAATCTATGAAACTGCTGAAGAGCCAACTCCATTTCGTAACTGAAAACATATCCTGGTCTCAGTGCCAGGGATGTTAAGTTTGATGCTATTTCTTTTAAATAGTTGTCACAATGAACCTAGGGAATCTGTTTTCTATCATGGACAAATTGGTAGAAACTATACTGAAGAATAGAATCTACAGATTCAGAAATAAAAATGATATGTTGGAGAAGGGCCACTATGACTTCTGTGGTGGGAAGTCATGCTTCAAAGATCTACTACATTTATTTGAAGAGTCAATTAATATGTAAACAAGGATACTGCAGGCAGTAGGAGTATGTGGATTTCTTAAAAAGTTTTGTCAAACTCTTTCTGTACGGGTTTTAAAAATACTAAGCTTGCCTGGAGGAACATGAAGGTCCTGCTATGAATTCAAATTTTCACAATGGAAGGATTTAGCCATGGGGCTCATAAGGATCTGTGCAAGCATTTTTGGTGCTCAACAGATTTGCAAATGGTCTAGAAGGATCATCATAGTGATGTGCCAAGATTTGCACATCATGATGATACAGAATTATTCAGGATAGAAAAAACCTAAGATATCACTAAAGAGTTGCAAAGGGATCTCATTTACAAAGTGGCTTGAATATACAGTAGTAATAAAATGTAGAGTAAAATTCAATGTCAGTAAATTAAAAGGTAGGCCCTTATTTAAAAATGGGCTCTAAACTAGTTTTTTCCACTCAGGAAATACCTCTTGTGGAAAGTTCAGCTTAACAGTCAGTGGAAATTGTGTAGACAAATAGATCTTAAGCATTTTTTAAAATAACTAAGAGCAAAGTTAGAAAGCAGTATTGTTACAACCACAGCTGGTTACTACATCCCCATCGTTGACTGTGCACAGGTCTGGTCACTCTTATCGGCAAATGGCCTTAGCAGAAATAGGAAAGCTGCAGAGAAAGATAAGATCACCACTGTGTTGCTGCTTCCACATAGGGAGAGCCTCTACAAACCACCTCCTCTGCCAGTAAAACCAATGGCAAAAGAACAAAATGATGTGGAGAAGGCAATGTAGGCAATGATTTTGCACTTGTCTCCCAATACAAGAAGAAATGCTCACCCAGTGAACTGAGAAGGTAATATTTTCAAAGGCAAATGAAGGTCAAGATGTAAGTGAATTCCGGAGCTCATGACCAAAGGATATGCAGGTTGCACATCTGAAAGGACTGAAAAAGACACAACTTCATGGATGATAGAGCCAACAGATGCTATTAAACAGTGACACCAACCCAGCTGCACCCTTCCAGGTCAGTCAGTGTTTAAATTGCTGGTTATGTGAAGCTGTGAAACTTTGTTCTTACACACTTCAGTATTTACTGTCAGAGGCAGACTTTCAGGATAAACAGAACTTTTATCCATCCAGTCATCCTTACTGGATGGATAAACCCAGGGGCACAAAACATGACTAAAAGAAACCATGTGAATGACCAAGTCCAGTCTTCAGAAGGACAAACCTCCAGAAGCAAATGCCTGGCTCATAAAACCTCTGTTGAACCAGTGGTCTCCAGGAGCCATAAAAAGCTTCCCCATGCTTAAAATCTCATTAAAAGGCAAAAAGACACAACTGCATGAATCAGCAGAAAAGAACAGGGGAGATAAAGGGCACCACCACTGTCCTACATCCCTCCTCTAGTAAGGTAGAATTTCAAAAAGCAGATGACATCTACCCAACACAGGAGGGCTAAAACAGCCAGTGATTTTTGCTTAACTACTGTGGCTGAAAAAAGCCACTTTGAAAACAAATATATCAACTTGTTTGTTCTTATATTCCTAAAAATACAGATGCCTAAGAGCCACTGTTTAAAAGTCTGATGCCACTTTTTCCCTTCTGTATTGCAATTTTTGCTTAGGTGCATCTGGGTGACTAAGGAGCTCTGGAGGCAAGAGAGATGCCAATTTTTGTAAAAGGAAATGGAAGTGCCGTTATTCAACTCTGGTATACGATCACTAAATTTTAAAGCTTGTCTCACAGTGGAGGAGCAGTGAAGCAGGAAATTGCTAATGCAAAGTGTGTAAGAGAAGATCCACTACAGCAGGATTCAGGCCTCATCCCAAAAGCCACTGTTGCAAAGAAATACATGAGCAGAGGATAGCACTATGAAAATTAAACAGCTTTCCAAAACAGAAAAAGGAAACAAAAAACAACCTAACCATCTTACTACTGCATTTAAAATTTGATTGCATGCTATAATTTTGTGTGCAGTGATTAGTCTTCAGACACACAGCTCAGCTTTCCAGAACCAAGACCATATCAGTCCATTTACAGAGAGCTGGAAAAGTAACATAATTTATTGTAAAATTAGTGATTATCTATCTGAGGTGACAGACTGATAGTAGCACTTTAGTTTTGAAGATTTCTAGCTAAAAGTTGTTGACTGTCCCTGTGGGGTTTGTTGTGGCCCTGAGGGCAATGCTGATGGGCAGTTTTGGGAGGTGTCTGCAGAACTGCTCAGAACAAGTAATTCTTTAGTACAACTATGTGTGAAGAGATAAGGTTTTCAGATCTTTGTTTAATCTAGAGTCTTCAAGCACCTGCTTTAATGCTGTTCATTTAAGTAGTCCCATGCATCAAGGGTACTGTCAGCACTCTTTAAATTAGGCACACATCTAAATGTTTTCAGAATCCCAGCTTTTATTCCTGCAGGCATGTGGCCAGCTGTGTCTGGCAAATATAGGCATGTACAACTATGTATGATGACTGATAACAGAAACTGTGTGTCTGGAGAAATCTTCACTACAAAACAGTTCAGGTGTTGACAAATTACATCATCTTTTTCTGAGATGCTGTAAAACATAAGATTCCCAACTAAAGTTGATTTCACACTATTAGCTACCAGCTGCTGTAATTACTGTAGTGAATATTTTCATCTCTTCAGGACACTGCATGGACCACTCTGTAAGTCCAAAAGGAAATGTTTCGTATCCCAGATTGTGTCTGTCTTCTCACCAAAGGAAAGTGGGGCATCCTTCTAGAACCCTACTGACAGGGTAAGTTAATAAAATTGCATCTACACTTTGGATTAACTACAGTATCATCTGGCTTTTATTTATATACCTATTTATGCAAAGCATGGAATCCTCTGCAGAAGTAATTTGATAAAAAATATAGCCTTTGGGATGTAGCTGCAGCCACAACAGACAGTTTTTACATCTGTGATAGGTCTGTGATATGACAGTACTTTAACAGACAGAAATACAGAATTATATGATGCACAGTGTTCCGCTCTCAACTGTGTGAGATGTTCATATCTTTTAATATTCAGCATGTACAGAGATTCACAAATATTAAACAACTCATTCTCACCACAATAACCAAAGCAGAGAATTTTGGCTGCGCAAGGAAACTGTAATTTGAAAAATGCAAGGGCTTGAATATACTCTAACCTCAGCAGAAAAAAATAGTTTGTTCAACATAAAGCTATGACTAGCTCACATAAAGCTATGACTAGCTCACATAAAGCTATAACTAGCTCCAGCCTTAAGGTTAAACCATGGTTTGTACTTGTTGAAAGCAACTAACCCGGTGCACTGTTATGCCAACAGATGGTCTTATGGATAAAATTTCCAAAGGTTTTGCTGGGCTTGTCATACAAAGCAAAATGCTTCATATTCTTCACATAATGTTGTGCACTTTGGGCACAAACCAGGAACATTTACTCTCAGAGTAAACTAAGAGTTTCAATTGATCACTCACTCTTAAATACTATTACCAATACAGAGTGCCAAACACAAAAAATTGATCTAGTTTTGGCAATATTTTCATAACTATAATTTCTGATGGGGATTCATCACACTTAAGTGTAATCATCGAAAATCTGGCCTGCAGACTTACCTAGCTGTCTAGGATTCACAGTCAGAAGATGAGGGTAGGAAACTCCAGACGGCAATTCATCTTGCCTAATTCAAACATGAAGCTTTAGAGCACTTTGACATTTGATTTAGCTTCTTGGCACCAATTAGGCACCTACTCTAGTACACTTCATTTTGAACATGTCATCTTTCTCCATTGGCTGAAGAAGGGTGGTCAACATAGATTAAATTCTATTTTCCAGATAACTGAAGTTAGGGAGAATAAAACTCTTGTGTCCCCTAACTTGCTGGAATTATTAATTGCGGATTTTAAATTATGATATCTAGGCAACCCCTTGACTGACTTTGCTTCCAGATACGTCATCCGGATATTAAAATCCTAACCTTAAAGTCCAAATTACTTACTGGTTGAAATCAGAAGCTGTTTTGTAAAAAAAACCCAATGGCCTGAGATACGAGTCTGAAATCACTTTGAAGGTACAACTTCAAAGCTTTTTGCTTTTTCTCCAATATGAAGGTTAAGCAGTCACCAGCTAAGGGATAACATAAAGATCTTGCTGAGATACAGACATCTACATAATGACACCACATGTATATACAGAATAAACCAGGAACATTTATTGTCATGGAGAAACAGTTATTTTCAAACACAGCTGAGGTGCTTTCAGCAGTAGAATTGTTCACATGCTGCTTTAGGTAAACAAGTAGCTTTTTTATAAGCTCCCTGGGATAGTGATCTGTTCTGCCGAGAAACCCACCTCAGCCACTCAGTTAAAGATAAATGAATAATACAATGCGCAAAGACTTCAGGGATACCTTTGCCATTCTAAACCCAGGTGAAACAACTTGTCATTCAACGTTTAACACAAAGATTTAAGTGGATGAGTAGTGTAGTTGTACACCAATTCTAGATATTACCTCTGACTGTGCAGCAGACCAGTACCTGGAAGTCCTCAATTTCTGGATTTCTGTCTTGGGTCCCTCATCACTCTCTTAGACTGAGACACCCTAGTAGGCATCAAAATAAATGCCATGACAAACAAAATATGACAAACTGAATAGGGCAAAAATCAGTGTGGTGGAGCAGCAACTCAAATTTATGTAGCGTTTGGCCATTTCTAGAAGAGGAATAATAGATCAATAGATTAATAGATTAATATTCACTGTGTAGCTCTGCTGGCAATGTTCCTCCCAAGTTTCACTGCTGCCAGTAAGCAAACTGATAAATAAAAGACCTGTGTACCATTTGGCTGAGTTATATGCTGCCCACTTCACTCATCCATTGTCCTCATTAGCAAAGGCCTGAAGAAAAATGACTCCATTTGTATCTATTTCTTATCCAAAATTCCCTCTGGATACTCAGCTGTCAGAATATCCATGTGTTCAAAGGCATCCAAGCATTTCTGAATTAAGATTTGAGTTTTCTCCTGTGTTAATTACAGGAACAACATGCTGAGCTGCTCTTCAATCAGAAATCTCCTTTCTTCCACACAAGAATGTGTGACATACAACTTATGACTCAAAGGAAAAGTAAGAAGTCACAGCTGCATTTAGCACTCACACGAAATTGAACTTGCATGTTTGAGAGACCGTTGCAAAAGAATTCGAAAGGATCTCACTGAATCAAATACCATAACAATAATTGCAGTAGTAGAATGATGTTGGCTGAGTTTCACTTATCTTGACTCTGTGCTTTCTTCCTCTGGGAAAGGAAGTGCCAAAATTCTGAATTTCCCAGTGATCCTACTCTAAGTACCACTGTGTAGGTGTGAAAGGAAAAGGAAAAAGAGATACAAGACCAGTTCCAAATAAAAAGGTAAAAATGCAGCAATGAGATGTGATGTGGTTCTGTCCTTGCAGTGGAAGAGACTGGAAATGGACGAGGCAAGTGAGATGAAAGCAAGAAATGGTTTACAACTGTAAACAGGCTCATTGTAAAGGGAAGTGAAAAGGTCAATGGACTGGTATCAGTGACTGACAAAGATGAAAGAGAATGCTATGTGATGAAAGGATTCCTATTATATACAGCAACAGGTTCTTGAAAATGGAAATACTATACTACTGGGCATCAGATGATGCTAGACAAGCTGATAGTGAAAGTATGAAAGTGACATTACTCAAGGAGAAACAGGGAAAAAAGAGTAGAGCATGTATGGAATTGCTGCCAAACTGCTTAAAGAACCAGTGAGTGGTAGGGAAGTGTCTGCCACTGTATGACCTTAGAAAAATGTTACCTGGTCATCAGAGGAAGCATCACTGAGAAACAGCTGAAAGAAGCCAAGTACTGCAGGAAATCAAGGACAAGAGTTTGTTTAATGTTCCCAAGAAACAAGTTATTCAAGCCACTGCTACTGATAGACCAGCCTATGAGAGTTTCTGGCCTAGCAAAAGATGTGGCTGGGTGTGCAGTGCATCTCCAATGATGCTGGTAGTAGGAAGAGATGTTGGCTTGGAGTTGGTCATTCTGCAAAACCATGTAAAGAAGGTATGCCAGGCTACTGGAGAAAGTCTCACAGAGCTGGCAGGTGACTGCATGGGTTCAGATGTAGACCAAAATCTGGTTACAGGGGTTGCTACTGACACATCTGCCTGAATTTCACTTCAATTCTAATCAAAGACAAGAGTAAGAATGGTAAGCAGTAAGAGAGTAAGAATGTAAAGGAGCAAAATAGAGTAGTAAGTAGTAAGAGAAAACCACTGTAAATGTCTTCGGAATAAGCAAAATTGTGCAAATGGCAGTACTGCATCCTAGATAGTACAGTAGTAAAAATGTGAGGCATTAGTAGGTAAGCTCAATCAAGCAGTTGTGTGAGCAAATGAATGAGGAAGGAACATGGGAGAGGAACTGACAGCAAACAAATGTTGACTCGGGGAAAGGATACACAGACTGCCTAGGGGAGCCTACAGATTGCCCTCTCCTCTCGCCTTCCTCTATTCATACCACAGAGCTGCAAAGTCTGACCAAAATGACACACTCCCTGCCTTGCTTTTTCATCCCGCAGGAGGGACTGCCAGAACAGCAGGTGCTTCATTGTGTGCAGATCCTGTCACTTAGTCATGTAGCTCTTCGTGAGTCTAAGTTTGCTTGTTCCTGCCCACATAAAACAGGGGAGCCAGACTCCAAAGACAGTCATTTGTCTTGGCTAAGCTAGAAGAATAAGAGATGCTCGCTAAAATGATGCCTGAAGGTACGGTGAGATTAGCTCATAGTGCTGAGCCTCAGCTGGACTCTCTGGAAGCTGCAGCTGCTGAGTAGTGTGGCTCTGAATAATAATAGGAAGAAAACAGAAATGTCACTAGTATTCACACCTTATAGAAAATGTATTAATTATGTCAGCTAGCTGCTTCTGTGCTGGACTGAAAGGGTGGTGAGACCCTCTGTATCCTTCACAGGACTGAAACCTCTGTGCTTTTCTTTTCATCCCTTAGGTTCCCATGGCACTTCCAATTCAGAAATGATCTGCAGTACCCCTTGGGTTTCTTTGCATAGATGTAAGGTGTTCTGTCCTGAACACACTGAGTGGGCCTCTGTTGATTCTTTTCTGTTTGGGTCCAGGCTACCACATCACAGCATCCTCCCCTGTTTGGATTACCTGGGAGCAACTAAGTAGAAATAAGTGACTTATAAAACTCCTAAATAAGCCAATATTTGGTCAGTATGCTTCAAAAGACCTGTTTTAGAAGGGAGTCTGTTATCTCAATTAAGTGACACTGACGTGAAATGACATCTCAGGTTATCTACAGTCCTATTTTGACTTTTAATTTTTTTATTGATCTTAGATTCTTTTTTTTTTTTTTCCTTTGCGGTACTTCTTTTTGCATTCTTCACTGAGCATTCTTTTTAAAATATGCATGGCTATAAATGCTTTGTTTGGTAAGAACCATAATGATGTCAGGATGATTGGTTGTGACAAATGCAAGATGCTCTGTGCTACAACTATCTTGAGAGGGCTGTGAGCATTAGCTGGCTTTCCCTGAGTGTATTTCTCACTACATCCCATCATTTTACTGTCTTTCAACAGTGATATCCCTTGTCTCCATTCCAATGTTGCCTTGAGGATAAAGTAATGAGTCCTCAGACCATTTTCCTCTCTCTTCTCTCTAAAAAGAAAGCAAACAAAGTACCAAAGTAGAAAATAAAGCAGCTCACATAGTAGGAAAGCAGAGAAGGAGATGGGACTATACACCAAAGAAACTGTGAGAAGATTTGATTCACGCTGCGTTCAGGCATCACTTGTCTAATCTGAGAGACACCAGTTTGGTCTACTCTGCAAAACTCCATTGCAATCATTTTAGATTTCTCATGCAAACTGACTCCTTCCTCACTGTCTTGCCTTCTGGATGTTGAGTATCCCCTCCAAGCATTAAATTATGGACTCAAGACAGGTATTATATCTATTGAAGAAGGGTATGATGACCTTGGAATTTATGAAATAAAGGAAAGACAGATAAGTTAATGGTTAATGTTTTTTACACTGCTAGTTGCTGAAGACCTTTCCATGGCTATTGTATCATCACTTATTTCCAGCCTATAATACTGAAATTTAATTATGATTAACACACATCATTTTCTACTTCTTTAGCTTTCATCTCTTGGCAGTCCTGTGAAAAATGTTCATCTTGGACTCTTCACCATTTTAAACACAGTTTCATCTCCATTTCAAGGCCACCTTTCTGTTCCTTCCTCTGCAGAGATTAGAGGAATCGTTCCCTTTCCTCCTCTTTTCCTGGTACATCTCCATCTGCTTCTGACTTTGTAGGCAAAGCAAAGGCCTTCACCACTGAGTCCTGGAAAGCAAACTGGCCATTGCTTCTCCCAGCTCTGCTTGCTTTGCTGGAGTGAGGTCAGATCTATCCCTCTCCACTTTCTGTTGTTGCAGGAGTGACCCTGGTTTCAGGCAGCTGACAGTGCTGCAGTGGGCGCTGCTGCCACAACTTCTAGCTGAATGTTCCTTTGCAGTGCAGAGACTGACTTGGTCAATGCCTTTGTGCCTGGATCCTCAGGGGTCTTTATTTCCATCACCCAATGGGTACTTCAGTTCCCACTTCTTTTGACCAGGAAATAAATAACACTGGCTCTTCTCTTTGTAACTCAGAAATCAATACCTATTTGAGATCTCCACAGTTATCACTGCTGTTGTCCGCTTTAAACTGCAGAACATTTGACAGCTTTATGCCCTAGCAACACAAAGCAAGGCAGACTACACTGTTTAAAATAATTTCCTCTCACTGGGAACACATAGAAACTGCGTAGGAACTGCATGTGTGATACAACACACACCTTCTTGCCACAGTCACCCACAGACTTCCTGACTGAAGCAGAATATCTCAGGGAGGCTTGAAAATAGCTGTAACTTGACATGGGAGGCATGAAGGCCACCCATAAACAGAACAGCAGATTGCTTGGGTTTACCCAGGGAAGTCAGAAATAAATGCATGATTTATGGAAGAGGTGCAGAAAAAGAGGTTGTTCAAGCTCTGAATGTAACTGTTGTGACTCCTGATGAGCTGTTAACAGAATAAGACACTTGGTTACCTTTCAAATTTATTTGAAAAAAAAAAGTACAAAGCAGAGTTTCCATAAATGGGGTTCATCTTTCTTTTTATGTGTCCAGAACACTACTTTAACCACTTACTGCAGGACTTGCCATTCAAAGCTAAAGAAGCCACACATATGTCCAGTGGAAAAGAAGGATACAAGTATACAAATAAGGATAAAATACTCTGCCTTCTCATTTCTCCTTCCCAAAAGTACATCTCGAGTGCAGTTCTGATTTTCTTGAAATCAAACACCTCTGGCTGTAATAGAGGCAGGGTTTTTTTGTTGTTTCTGCTCTCCTGCCCTATCACATCCATAGATACCAGCCTGGCCCTCATTGTCAAACAGGCTCTGCTCAAGGCCACACCTATTTCTCTCTTTAGTTGCACTAAATAACTGCTCTGCAGCTGCACTCAAAAAAAAAAAAAAAAAAAAAAGAGGAGCACAACCCAAATGCAGCAAGTCTTTACTCTTTCCTGCCTCCCTGCGTCCTTCCTACCACCCTCAGGCCCTTTCAGGGCTGTAAATTGTGATTTCCCTGTTCTCCAACTTCAGTTATGCAAAAGCCCTTTCCCAGGTGGGGAGGATAATCCAAATGATCCTAAGACATCTAAACATTTCCAGTCACTACAGAACGATGGATAAACAGGCAGATATGGGCTGTGAGACTCTAGGGAAAAGGGGTGAACATTTCTGGTAGTTAACCTTTCCTCTGGCGTTTTTCTGCAATGGCACTTTCAAGCATCTGCTGCATCCTGCTACCTTGAACTGTGATACCATCATAACTCATCAGTGATGCAGGCAGTATTTGCATAGCAAATCCCTAAGGAATATCTAGATTCCTCACAAAAGGAAAATGGTAATTTGTTAGCATGCATTTTCCTCTCTAACACTAATTCTCAGTTTGATATTGAACGATGATGTAAGGAACAATGACTTTCAGAGGGTTCTGTCTTCCAGATAATGTAAAACCAAGAGCCTGCTACTTGAAGTCACTAAAGATATTGTGCCACATTTCTCTAAGGTGTATTATTTCCTCTACTCTGGTGAAATCCCAGCTGTGACCCTTACATTCTGCCTATCTATTTTCTCCTTAAAATTAAATTGGATAGGATGGTTTTAATTTCCTGTCCCTCACTTTCTGTGTTGTGTGGTACCCGCAGTTAAACAACCACAGTGTTTCACCCTGAAAATGCCTGTACTTCATTAAAAGGTGAAATAATGCCTTTATTAAAAGATTTTCCTGCCTCACAGGAATTTTGTGACGTTTAAGCCTTTTTTTTTTTTTTTTTTTTAAAGAGGATTGGGATAAAAATCACCATGGTTATACAGGTGGCCTGCATATTTACAAGAAACTGACAAATTCTGAATACAATTAATTAAGATCATAATTTTTCGAGATTTCAGTTTCCTTCGTCATTTTTTGAGAGAAGAAAGTTGGTTTTGATCAAGTAAAGTAAAAGCAGTTGAAAGATAATCCAGACAGGAAAGAAAAACCAACCACAGTGCTTTTCTTTAAAGGAAATAGCTCTCTCTGCTAGCAGTATTCTATACAGGATGTACAAAAACTATTGTGAAGGATGGCTGTCGCATTAATGCATTTTCAGATCTTTTTCCTGCAGCCACTTTGAAGACATGTGACTCAGTTGTATTTCTTTCTATTCAGCAAAACGAGTGCTTGCTTTGAGTACCAAAGAAAAAGGAAAAAAAAGGAAAAAAAAAAAAAAAAGAAAAAAAGAGACATCTCTGTCAGCAGTCACACAGT
This sequence comes from Ceryle rudis, assembly GCA_033439905.1. Lineage (NCBI taxonomy): Eukaryota > Metazoa > Chordata > Aves > Coraciiformes > Cerylidae > Ceryle > Ceryle rudis. Next base: position 18,490 of record JAAGNO010025871.1, read on the forward strand.
GCAATTCCTGATGAAAACGATGGCAGATACCTAGTTTTCACTGTTACCTTGCACTTTCAATCCTATTTCACCGAGTTTTGTAGATCTGGAGACTTGCCATCCAAGAAAAATGGACAACTTGAGGTGAAACAAGAAAATGTGCTTAAAATTGGATGTTAACACTGATTTTAAAAAACTAAGCACAGGCAGGGTATGGTTAGATGTTATTCCATGCAGTCTTGGTAGAGGGAGACATCAGAAACACCTCTAGTTATTACACTGGAGGATTGTCTGCCTTGGAAGGATAATGGCTATTATTAATCCTTGTTTCTGATGGCAACCAACATGACTGAGAAATTTCAAAGTAGCAACAAAGATCAGTCCCAAACCTTATATTCCTAAATTAAATAGTGTCCGAAGTAAGGGAAAGTAGTAAAATGTACAGAGTGCTCCTTAGCATGGTCTGAACTAGATATTGTAAATCAGCCAGGCAAGTCTCATAAGTAAGGTTAGGGATTACTTTGAGAATCCTCCAGTCTAATTTAGTCATATAGTGTTTGTAGAAACTGACTGCTTTATTCTTGATGGCTTTTGTCAAGTATCTGCTGTTGAAAGCAGGTATACACACTGTAGGGAGAAAATTAGATGCAGTCTACTTATTTTCAGCGGAATTTTGCAACTTGTAGTTTAATAAGACTTCACAGAACAAATCCACACTCTTCCTGTTTAGCCTCTCCTTTTAAAGTCTTAATTTGTTTGTTTGGTTGGTTTGTTTTTCCAAAAGTAATTATACTAACTACAGGCTGACCCCAAACCCTAATTTACAAGTGTTTTATATTAACCAGGTGTTTATTTTGTTTGCATTATCTTCCCTGGATATTTGAGGATTAGCATATGTTGTGGACAAGATCAAAGAGATCAATTTACAGTTTGTGAGCTTTATAAAGGAATTATTTGATTTTTGCAAACACAACACAGCTGTTGTGCATGCAAGAATCTACTTACTTAAAGGTGTGTAAAGAAAAGATTTCTACAGACTCTTTTGTTCAACAGAATTCACTCCTCCATCTCACACAAAAATCAATTAAGACAAAAATGCAACTGGACTGTGTATATGTTTGGGGTTTTTGTTTTTGTTTTTTTTAATCAATAGAGCCCCATGTCTCTAGATTCTATTGAAGCAGGTTTTCAAAGCTCTTTTGTTCTCACCTGTCTATGAAAAATCATTCATGACATCCTGCATCTCAGCTCACAGTGACTGCCTAAATCCAAAAGGTAAAGCACTCCATCCCCAAGGAGGGTGCCAGCTGTCTCATTGATTCCCTGTGGCTCTTGGCTCATGCTGAAGTAGAACTGGCATAACTTCCAGAGAGAGGTGTATAATGAGGTAGCGTCATGTTACCCACTACCAGGGAGAAGTAGAACATCTGGTCTGGAAGAAAAGAGGAGTTCAGAACTGAACTATCAGCATCAATGCATGCATTTGTGGGGCAGTGTACACTAGTACTTGCCTGCTGGAGGCAACAGATTTAGGGATGAAATGGGATGTAAAAGTAAAGGTAAAAACAATAGGGAGAAAATTCCTTTTCCAGTGGTTTGGCTTTTTTTTTTTTTTCTCCTCTAGTAGTTATGTTCTTGCTGACTTGAAACCAGCACTGTTAAAACTCTTGTATTCCGATAAAACAAAGGATACTCAGAACAAGCCTCATATTGTATGAAAACAGTTATTTCCTCAACATTTTATTTTTTGCCTGTCTCTATTACTTTCACAGACCAAACTGCCACTTTGATGTAATCCCCCCATCTCAGTGCAACATTTTCTGTCCTTTGCAGGTTGAAATTCTCCAGCAAGAGTTGACAAATGCCAGGGAGCACCCAGTCTGTGGGCTGGGAGCAATCTCCTTGTGCAATTCTCCCACAGTGTGGAGGGATAAGGATATAAACAGTGAAAATTCTTCATCAACAGTTGGTGGAGATGGTGGGGAGTGTTTTAAAAACAGAGATAGAGAGAAGAAGAAGGAAGTCATCCTAAGCAGCCCATGCTAGCAGGTGCCTTCACACCAGATGCTGGCTCTGTTCTCTGCTGACTCAGTGAAATCCCAGTCTATAGCAGCAGGACTCTGGCAGTTTTTGCAGTGGTACACAAATTCCTGGGCATATTTCAGTTTTATTTTTGTTGGGTTGGTACTTTAAAAAAAATTCTGAGTTTATATTAATGAAACAAAAGGATGGAAGAAGTGTCTTCCTTATATTAGCAAGGAATAAAATGGTCTCTGCATCAGCTTCCAGAGTACAGCTTTCTTGCTGGCTGCACTGTCAGGTACTCAAGTGAGCATATATTACCCTCACAGCTCTCTCCTCATCATTCTAGACATCCTCCTTGCTGGGCAGAGATGCCTCCTAGAGGACTGATACTAAGAAATATGGTCAAGTACCCGTGGTACTAAGTCCCCGTGGCAGGCATTTCACAATAATATTCACCGTTCTCTCTTACAGTCATTGTGGGGGTGGTTCTATGTCCAGGACTTTGCTGTTTGCTTTGGTGGTGTTAGGATTCCCAGCATTGCCCTGTCTCATGACTACTTTAGGATTAAGTGTCTGAATAACAGAGCTTGCCAGTTATGCATCAAGACTTTTGTCCTTTTGCCTGTTCATCCCTGAGCTGACAAGCCTGTTGCAAAGCATTATGAGGTTGATTGTACTTTTATTACAATGCTAAATATGGAATAGCTAAATCTGCCAGGGACTGTTTAATCAGTACATCTACCAATTTTCCTCCTGTTCCATCAGGCTGTTCATAGTATGGTTTTGATATGATGTGTTTTAACCGATACAGCAAAGAAAAGCATTGATGGAACATAAGACTCCCATGACCCCTCTCAACCCCAATCAGGACTCCCCAAACTCCCTTATTTGACACTGTAAGGAGCAAGATGCACAACAGTAAAATATCAGACTCCTAAAAAAGAATACCAATCCTTCATCCTCACTCATTTTCTCCTCTTCTATTCACAAACTGCTCCAGGTAGTTTTCTACTCCAAAATGCTCATTGTTCTTTTGCTACTCCCCCATATGCATCCTCAGAGCAATACATCATCTCCTTTCCTAATCAACTTTTCTTATGCTACGTTTGAACTCCAAAATATTCTGTGCCTTTCTGGATGTGCTAGTCCATCTTTTTTATATTCCTCCACCCTGCTCGCTGACTCTTTCAGGTCCTCCCCTCTTTATAAATGCCAGGAACACTGAGGGTTTTAGCACATATGCTCTATTCCCCAATTTAGCGTTATGAGTCTGTATCTGTATTACTGTGGATGTAAATTCTGAAAAACATCTTCCCCTCATTGTTCAGACTGGTGGACCTCTGGGTGTAAACTGTGTCTCCCCTTTCAGCCAGTGCATGCGAATATTTTTTTTTTTTTTTGCATGGACACTAAGGCACAAAGGGCAGGAGGTATTTCTTCTAAGTTGTAGCTCAACAAGGAGCTGAGATGCTGCTGGTGGGTACCTCCACAGCCACAAGCTGCAAAATGCTCCCAAATCCTAAGGCACAAATATAGCCAGAAAAAAAAAAAAATGCCACTTCATTAGAATAGACCATATAAAAGGGTTCTTTACAGAGCCATCTGCATGAATGTCAGTGGCTGATCCGTTTCTCTATAACAATTCCAGTATCAATTGCCTGACACGTTACTGGGGGGGAAGAAATAACATGTCATCAAAATGAACTCCTTGAGTACTTCCATTTTGATACAGAGAGCATTTGATAAAAAGAGGCACTTGTCATCTCTTCCTTAAACATAGTCTTCTGTCTCTTTTGTTCAAGCCACTAAAAGCTCCATAGCATATGCACAGGGAGTAAATTCTTCACAGGCGGGCATCTGGATCAGTATATTGAAATTGAGTCTATTTTTAGCTGACTGATGCTTGCTTCCCCATGAAACTGCATATTCGTAGTTTTCAGGCTTTCTGAAGTGGATTCTTGCCATAAATTGATTGTAAGTCATTTTGAGTGCATGGTAGGAAGGGCCTGCTCCGAAGTCTATTGAAAATACATTAGAGTCTTTCTATTGATTTGAAAAGCTGAAGATCAAGCCAGCAAGGATTCATTCTGTCCATGTAAAATATGGGCAATTTGCATCAGAAATGCAACATAAATGTATTTCTTATGCAAAACTCAGCTGAACAACACACTTCACTGCCTATCTAGCAAATTCCACAGCTGGAAATATTGTTCTCTCTTTTATATCCTTATTCTTCTTATCCAAGTGGTTAACCAGATATTTGGGGGGTTCTCAATTGTTTCATTAAGGGGATAAATTGATGAGAGAGTCTGTTATTGCTCTGGTACAACCCATTTTCTTTACCAGGAACAAGCATAAATCCCTGATACAGCAGGAACAAGCAATAGAATGTCATTTCTTTTTCTTGCAGCATTCTAAATCTGTCTTTTTAACAATCATCCTACCCCAAAGCTACTTTTTTCCCCTTTGGCTTTCCTCCAGTCAGGCCACACATATTTATCTGTTTCCTGGTTTTGTGGTCCTTTCTGGTTGTTTTTCTCATGGCTGCTGATTCTCTGCTCTATTCATTAGATCCTGAGACCCTGAGACTGCTTTCCAGAAATTTGGGGCTGCTGGGATCTGCTGTCAGTGTTCACAGTAGCAACCCCCTTGTGTCAGCTGCTGCTTAATACCTACTATTGCTAAACTGGTCTCATTTACCTTAAGAGACAGTGGCTTTCATACTCAGTAATTTCAGTGAGGTCTGATTATTTCCAAATCAAAAAGCTCAGGTCTACGATCAAGTTACAACACATAAGTAGTTACCTTACACTAGATGATCCACACTAAGTGTCCAAATATCCTTCCTCTCAGGCCACGTCAAACACATAGGAAATTCATTTAGCTAAGACCCTAAAGAGTGTCATTCAAATGAAAATAAATTTCATATTGACTCATTTGATGTTCTCAGGCCACTGAGGCTCAAAGAAGGCTATATAGAGATCAACAGGTTCGCATGGAATCAAATGACAGTATCATATGGTTTTAATCCAATCCAGGAAAAATTTGAACTACCAATCAAGCCATTCCTTATTTTGTGAACTCGTATTACACTGAATTATCATATATGGTGAAGCAATGGATATATATTAAATTATTACCTTTGGAGGACAGCATAAGCTAAGCCACACAATGTTAGGACAAGAGAAATTCAGTGTCCAATGTAATTTGGTTACATTATTTTTTTCTCTCAAGCTCAAATATTTTTATTTCTTAAAGTTTTGAAACACACACAAAGTCAAGATGTATTCACAGAACTCATTTTAGCAAAGAAGTGCAGTATTTGATTTTGAAAGGAGGCAGTAATAGAGATTCCTAGGGTTTATTCTGAGGTCAATCACCAATTTACAGAGTTTTGAAAACTCTTCATATTCTAAGTTTTGATCTCGTGTGATGGCCTGGATAATATTTTTCACTAGACTTATGAATTCTCATTAATTTATGAACTCTGTTTATGACTATTTTCAACATGGAATAAATTTATGCAAAAAAGACACCCTGCCTGAGAGGGAAATAAGTCCTCGGGGGCCTTGTACAGCTTCTCCCCAGCAAAATAAAAGAAGTCATTGCCTGAGTCATTAACTCTTAATAATTTCAAGCATCAAATTAAAGAAAGAATAGAGAATAGAAACGGAGAATAGAAACAACACAGAGGAAGGAATAGGAGATATTTAAAACTGTATTTCACAAGAAACATTCTAATAAAAGCAGCAAAACCTCCCCTAAAACAGGAAAGAGGGTCTGGCAGAGAAAGACCTAGAAGTCCTAAGAAGCCTTAACCATAATAATCCTTTTAAGAAACCCTAAAGTGTGGATATTATTTTTAGATCTACAAATCTTCTTGTTTTCCATTTATTTCAGTATTGGTATGCTTAAGCTCTTTTGCAAAGGCTGAATGTGTTCAGCTTCAGCTGTCACAGAACTCTGCAGAGCTAAATAGCCTGTCAGAGCTACCTCAGGAGAGATCTTCTTCTGAGCCTTGATGAAACCAAAATTATTTCAGCAGAGTATATGTGAGTACAGCAACATCCAAGTGTTTCTGGAATCACATTAATATAAAAAGCAATGCTTTTGTATATAACTTTTGTATGCCCTCTCCCTCTTACTGCTGAATACAAAAAGCCTATTTAAAGCACAAGTAATAAAATGTGACACTGTGCTCATAGGAAAAACTAAATTAAAACAGAAATTAATGACAAGAAAACCACAGTGTGGTTCAGCCTTCTATATGAATTTTCTTTTCCCTCTCCTGGGTTCAGCTAGGATAGGGTTAATTTCACAAGCAGCTGCTGGCCCCAGCAGCTGGGAGGGGCTGCAGCTGGGTGAGGCCGCAACCGAACGGCCAATGGGATATTCAGTACCATGCTGACCTCCTGCCCACTGTAGGGGCAGCGTCTGTGTTCAGTGTGTGGCTTCATTGTGTGGCTGGAGCAGGGAAAGCCGTCTGTGTTGTTCTATTGATCGGTCTTATCTCACCTTTTTTTTCTCTCCCGATTCTCCTCCCATCCCACGTGGGATTGGGTGGGGGGGAGCAGTGGGTAAGTGTCTGCGTGGTGCTTTGCTTCCAGCAGAGGTTAAACCACGACAACCACTTACTTTGGGCTTTTGCTATGCTTTATCAAGCTACAAACTTCAACAAAATCTGTTTCCCCAGGTTGTCTACTCCCTGATGGAAGACTTTCACTTCTCAACCACTACATAAAAGATGGGCACTATTGCTCTCCTTATGTTTTCTCTGTACTTTCAAAGACAAAAAGGATTTAAGTATCTGCTCTAGTGAGTTGATGCGGAGGCATAAACAAAAATAATTTCCCCATACATTAGGCACCTAACTCCCAGAGCCAGTCCGGTTTCAGATCTAAGCCTGACTATATGTGAAAAGCTAGGCATAAAAGATTTGACCAAGGTCATGTAAAACTCTGGGATGGAGTGAAGGATCGAGTTTCTTTCCCTCAAGTGGTTGTTCCCTTCTAGTGCACCTGGAATAGCCCTGAGGACCAAAGCACTAGCTATTCATATAATAAATAACCCTTCCACTAGAAATGCTCTAGGCACACTTGGAAGCAGGAGTTATGGATAAGTGGGAGGACTAAACGAGCTGATAACAGTTGGTAAACTATTAAACAGCCCACACATGGGCTTGAAAGGCTTGTATGTATATATATTAATCTTTTTTGTAAACATATAGAAGACAATTATGGCTTAAACTGCCAGTGTTAATGGATTGCTGACCCACCACAACTGCTACTGCACAACTTGCATAGATATCTGTCCTTTCTGCTGAGAAGGACATCATAGTTGGCTCCTCACATCCTGCAGAAACTGAATGGAAAAGACAGAAATCAGTTATGCAGGGAAAAAACCCCAACCACAAAACAACAAACAAATAAAACCACCAAAATGAAGAAATCTAAAATAACGGAGTGTTTCTGTATATACATATGTATATAACTGGTGTTTGGTACACACTAAAAAAAGATAAAAAATATCATAGAAAAGCTCTTAGTTACACCTAGTACAGAAGATCATCTTGGAAGAGTGTGGGAATTGTCCTTGCTCGATGCCAGTAACTCCAGGATGGAGAATGCATAGAGGCTGCAGTTTGTGGACAATGGTTGCAATAGGAGCTTCATGATCCTGCTCAGTGGCCCTAGGGTAAAAAGCAGATTTGTCCTCTGCGGACTGTCTTATTCCATCCACCTAAAGCCCTAATACTCAGGCTATGAAAGCAGAGCAGCTCTCAGTGAGGGTGAGTAAGTATCAAGTATTAAAACCCCTGAATATACAGCAGTATTCATGCATTTGCACTTGAGTACATGTCCTGCATGTCTTAGAAGCCCCAAGATCCCAGCAAAACTATTGCATCCCAATCCAGTTTCTCTGGGGTGGTTGTATGATATTGCTGGTGGCTGTGAACAAGGTCTCTGTTCCATCCCAGAAGTCCATACATATACGCTCTGAGAAATGTCGTCTCCTTTATATCAAAGCATCTGGCTTCTTTTTGCAATGAAAGGTGCTATATAAATCAAGATTTGAAAATCTGAGCAATAAAATTAGAAATACTAATCTCTCTATGCTGGGCACAGAGAGAACTTCACTGAGGCATTGGTTTACTGTAGTATGTTATTGAATTGTGATAATGCAGATAAAAAGGGAATGGAAATGGCAAAGTTATTAAACTAATTGTATCTGCAAATATTAATTTAATTTATCTCACTTTATTATTATTGCCATTAAGCTCAAATGCAAATCCTGAAGTACGAATTAAATAGATGACTGAATTTAGCTAGGGGGAGGGGAAATAAAGGATTAACAATTATAAATGACACCTTCTTACATGAATTTAGAAAAAAAATTCTTCTAAGTGATTCTTTGATACCCTTCTTGTTTTCTAGACTTCTTGTTAGGAATTTTTTAAAGCTCCCACTTTAAAGTAACCCATATATAGGACTATTGTGTACAATTTTGCTTTATTGGACATGAATGTGCTTGCCTGATATTAAAACTTAGTTCTTTGGCATTGCAGTAGATGCTCAGAAGCATATGAAAATTGGAAAACCTAGCGACCTCAAAGGGAAATGTGAATGCCTTTTCTTCTGCCTACATATAAACAATATGCTCTAATTAGTTTTAAAATTTGTGTTAGGTTATTGTGATGCTAGCACATACCAGAAAGAATTAAAATGTGAAATATATGGTTTCTGCTTTATGTTTTCATTTCAGTATCTGGCATTCTTTCTTTACATATCACCTTTCTTTAAAGAAAGTGGGTTGTGTTAGATTTCTAATACTGTACATATTTATAACCTTATCTCAGGGGGCTGCACAATAAACCAGTGTATTCTGATAGATTAAAACTGAAATTTGTCTTTTAAAGAAATGGCAAAATTCCAGGCTGTCACCTAAGGTGTAAATACTGGAATCAAGAGATTTTTATCCTCATCCTGACTGAAGGATATATCTATACTCTACAGTACAGTTTCTAGTCACTTGCTGAGGGTAATTTAATCTTAGAAAGACCTTTTTATTAGAATGACTGTGGTGCTTCTGGTACCCAAGTATGCTTGTTCAGAGCACTGTGCTCTGGAGGTACGACCAGAAACCTCTAGTTTTCTTGTTGACAGAGCGGAAGACAGGTTGGAAGTAAGAATTGATATAATGCACAATTAACCTTTATAAAGTATTATGAAATTCTTAAATGAAAAGAACTAAATAACAAACCCCCACAGCAAGAAACAAAACTCAAACTTCATTTTGTGAATTAACTTCCCTAGGCCAATTTTACCTTTGCCTCTTTTTTTTTTTTTTTTGCCTTGTCCTTAACATTTCTGTACCAAAGTATTTATTTCAAGAAGTTAGAATATCATAGGTACAGTCCACTGACTGGACTTCATACTGGACTAAAATAACTCAAAATAGTCTTGTTTTTATTAGGTCTCTAAAGGAAAGACACCTGCCATCACCCCCTCAACATCTTCCAAAATAAACTGTAGTCACCCTTAGAACCCAATTAAACAACAGACAAAAGCAACAATGTAGATTATTTCCTATGGATCTGTGTCCTACAGTCAGGTTCTCTGGTATCTTTTCAGGTATCAGGACTATGCTTGCACTGTAGCCATTCCTCAGGGCAAGACGAATCCATTTCTTTCTGTCTCCACTCAGCTACATACTTCATAAAGTGTTTGGAAATGTATCTTTGAGATTACTGTTTTTCTCTCAGAATGGTTGGAATAGGCCAAGAAATTCAGTGGTTATAAGGAGATGAGAGAAGGGAACAGAAAAACACACATGTCTACACTCATACTAATCCAGCAATGATTTAATTAGCCTCTTTTCTTTAGGAAACTGAGCTGAAACTTTTTGAAATAACAAATAGCATAAGAAAAAGATGAATAAACATTCAGTAATGTAGGGAGGTTGATTCACTTCTGATAAAAATCAGACTACAGTTTATTAGACCAAGTCTTAAAACCGCAGTCCTGCAAAAGATTTAACATTCATTTCTAAGGTAATGTGTTTAAGATGGACTACATGCTTAAAAGACTTGTTAAATTGCAGTCATACTTCGTGCTGAAAGTTAGGATTCAGATCTTATGAATTTAAAATAATAGCTAAGCCAAGGGTAGCCAAGGTTTATTATTATAGCTGTGTGCAGCATGGCAATCAAACCCATGGAAATGTCTGCAGCTGTGCCCACAATGCTCCTTCTGAAATGCTTCCTTCACTAAGCTGAGCTCTTAAACTAAGTGGATTGTTGCCTACCATGCAACATACACAGAAAAAAAAATGGAAAATAGAGAGCAAAATATCATTTTGGCTGCCATATCCCTAAGTTAATAGTCATTGTAGAAGCACATGTTGAGTTTTAGTATTAAAACATAGGCTTTCATATTATAGATTATAGGGACACTCATGAACAAAGTGGCAGATAGAGACAATCAAAGTGTCTATTGAGGCATGGAGCTGCAATACAAAAGCAATCAGTGCAGAAAGCAAGGAAGTGACAATACCATTTTAAATCCATTTGATAGGCAAACTGTATCTGTTGAAACTTCTCAGGGTGAATGAGTATAAAACTCATTATCAGTATTGCAGCGTGTCCCATGACACCACTTTATTTATTCAGATGAAGATTGGAGAATATGAGTAAATACAGCATCCCTGCACTCTGAAAATTCTTTGCAGGTAAATCCTTTGCCTATATTTGTTCTTGGTGCACTTTCCATGAGTGTCTCATGCAATCTCCCTGCCTGCTGTAGGAAAACAAGCTTTATAGAAAGTACAGGGCATATGCCTCTGAAGTGTATTTACCATTTAGAATGATCAGTGAACACGTTCAAGGTCTTAATGATACTGGAAAGTACTGAACCCTTAATCTCGGCTTTTATCATTTAATGTTCTTGGTTGAGTATCTCAGATGTTTGTAAAGCATCACAGACGACTCAGTCATGCCTTTAAATGGTGAGAGCTATTTGGCTGGAAGAGTCCCCACAGTCACACTGTGGCAACATACTGTGCATCTTGACATGAATGTTTGGCTTTTTACGAAGTGCTTTTCACAGACCAGTTTCCCCCCAGGGACTGTGGATCCCAAGCAGTCTGTGGCCCACTTCAAACCATATCCCTTACCAGCACCTTAAATCCTAATGTACAGGGATCTGTTATTCTCCTCTCATTTGAATACAAAGAAGTCTCATAAATTATCATTCCTGAAATATTTCAGATACACATGACCAATCACACTTGTACATTTTTCAAGATGACAAAACTTCTGAAGATCGGTGTCAGCAATTATCAGTGGTTTGGACTGTGATTTTCTTATTTTTATTTTTTTTTACCACAAACCCAGAACTACCCCTGATAGTGTCTGAATCCTAAACAATCTCTTAGCACTGGTATGTAGGGATCTGTGATTTCCAGTGAGATCTGCATGAGACTGACATACAATAATTACTGATGTTTGCTCTGCTTTGTAATGGAAAGCTAGTAAAGATTCAGACTGTGCTTTTTCTTTCTTTTTTTATTTTTTTCTTTCCTCATTGTTGCTATAATCTCTGTAATTGTGGCAATAGCAATCTGAATTACCTCGTCATTTTCCATGATGAGTAATTTGATTTGAAAGCAACCTGTATTCTCAAGTTCAGTAACCTTAGGGAAGAGGTTAAACAGAGAGGGCTTTCAAAATACAGAGATTATCAAAAAGGTTTAAATAACCAAATCATTAAGATTCTATAACCTCTTCTCCATGAAAAAGATGGTAATGAGAAGAGGAAATAGCATACTATGCAATGTATTCATTGGGGAAATTACTGTAATGAAACTTAAGCACAGGAAATAATAAAAATGTAGCCTGTTCTCATTATATTTTAAAGATTGACATTTCTGTATCCCTTTCTTCCTGTCATTGTTACTCTTGTATGAAAATCAAACCGTGCTTCCATCTAAAAAGTCACATTTTGTTCAACATACAACAATAATTTATCACAGAAAATTGTAAGACCAGATATGCGGTCAAGTGGTCAGAGTATTTTTTTACCATTCATACAAATTGGGAAACAAATCTTATGCTCAAATCTAAATGCAGTATTTATCAATAATTACAACTATATTAAGATTTATAATGTACAGAACAGCCTTTGAAAATATCCAAAAGAAGTCTTTATGTGCAACCATGAACGAGCTGAAACACAGGGTGAAATCATGAGTTTTCCTTTGGAGACTTCCTTGCAGATGATTATTTCAGTCACCCACAATATTCATGGATTTGCCATCTGCAATGCTAAATGAGTAAGATGTTACTGATACTTCCATAGCTCACTCTCCTTGTTCACCTTGACCTAAGCTCTTCAAATTGCCTATGATCCTGAGAACAGAAGGGAGACCAGGGTAGTGGGACCTGGTACTCCTTACCTCAGAAAATCTAATATGCACACAATGCAGTGAGGGACATTGCATGTAACTTTTTCATAATCTTCGTCTAAAAATCAATTAAACGTTACCAAAGGATTCTTTCTGCAGAGACACTGACTGGAAGAAGATTCTATTTGTTATTCACCTATAAAGATGTGATACTTGAGGGGTGGGGATTTCTCCTCTCTACCTATCTGGCTTGCTTCCTTCAAGCAGAATTCCAGCACTCAGTGCCTGATGTCCCCTGCATCAATAAACACTCCTATGTTTCTATTGTTACATCTTCTCTTGACATAACAACAAATGAAAGTGTTCTGTATATCCAATTCTGTTTCACGTAGCTTTGGCAACTGCTAGGTGGAACAGGAAACAACAGTCTTGATTTCAATAGTTGACAGAACTGATAGAGAAAGCCATTCAGTGACAACCAAAAAGGAACAAGACATTACAGAAAATCTGTATGTTAACACGAGAGTTGAAGGCCAAACAGATCACTAAATAAAATTCAAACTTCACCCTTTCCCGGCCCCGGCTGTCACCAAGCATCAGACCTAAATAATTCCAAAGTCCATGGTTTGCTTCACTGACTCATAGTAAGTGCTCATATACATGGATCATGGAGTGGCTGTCAAGCACGGATCACACTGAATTCTAGAAAGACAAGGGCAAAATGAATGCAATCCAGCACCCATCTACTTTCTGGAGACTAAACTATATGCAAACTTGGGAACCATGCCACAGGCAATGTGGTGTACCTAATGTACCAATCACACACCTGAGACTTGGGATCCTTCATATAGCCAGAGCTCCAGCCACCTCCACACATCAGCTCTCTCAACTGTTGCACTCCTCCAAGCAAGGACCTGGTAGAAGCAGACAGGAGTGTGAATAAAGTTAGAAACCTGGATGCTCTTCATGGTTTCAGCTGTTCATTTATTCTATCCCAGTGATGAAGTCTGCTTCTAGTGAAGAAGAGGAAGAAAAGGGAAAGAGTAGTATAAAGAAAGCGTTGAGAACTGCTAGTAGATTATACAGAGGGTATAAAATATAACATTTTTCTGGGGTAAAATTTTGTCTTATATTGGAATCCTGCTTTTTACCCATGTGAATTCATGACTACCACTGCATACAAGCATCTTAGAAGGTACAGATGTCACCTTGTAGGTACATCGAAGTATTTGGGCAGCTGGGACAGGGCAGAGGATGTGTAATGGACATTTTCCTACCTTTTGATCTGAGTAACAGAAAAAGGCTCTGTGACTCTGGTAAAACATGGAGTTTGCTGCAGAACTCATTTACATTAATTTCTCATCTCCTAATACTTCAGTAGAGCAAAGTCCAGGGCAAGCTTGCCTAGAGAAGAATTTTAATGTCCACAGAAGCTTCTTTCCAACACTTCATATGACTTTATCAGGCACATGACAAACTCTGCATGGAGCATTTATGACACCTGACATCTAGAGCATTCACATGCCTTTTCAATGACAGCTGCCAAGAAGAAATAACATCCTCCAGCTGCACAACTTTACCCTTCTCTCACTTGTGAATTGAGATATTTGGCTTTAAAGTGGCACTCTGTACTGTACTCTTAAAACTGCAATTGTCACTTGATGAAAGGAAGCCAAATGTTCCATCAGTGACATCTGACAGCAAACAAAAATGTCCTTCCTAAGGACATAATAGGCAGGATGCAGCCACATTATTCTTTCCTCTTATTCAATCACACTATCAATGGGATTAACTATCAGGCAGTAGACACATGGACTCCATGAAAATATACAAAACAGAAGCAGCGTACAGAAGGCAATCACAAGCTCCTCCTCAGAACTGAGCAACTCAGTTCTAAGGTCTTGAGCAACCTAGTCTATCTAGTTGGGAGGCATCCCTGCCCATGGCAGGGAGGTTGGATTAGGTGATTTCTAAGGTCACTCCCAACCTAAGCCATTCTATTCTGTGAGCACTGTGACATTCCATGAACAAATAAATGTGATTAGTCCTCCAAAGAAAACCCAAGGAAAACAGCTGGCACTAACACAAGGCCAGGTACCTTATCACTATAAGCCTGGCCTTCACAGTGGGGTGAAACCATAGGGAAGGAAAGGAACAGCAGTTCCGCACTATCTGCATTCACTTGCAGGATAAATTTTAAAGAATAACACAAGCATATGCACAATAATTGCCAGATAGTTAAACAAGGATGAAAAGCATGACCAGATGAACAAAAAGTCTGAGTTTGTTTGTTCTTTCCTCCCACAGCTGCTGTCTGGCCACAATCTCCTTCTCAAGTCTAATTAGCAGGCCAAATTAAGCCCTGATATTACTCTGTTCAGTGGAGTGTGCATGTGGCATTCATTTGCACTAATGTGCTATGGTAAGAGATTTTCTTAAATGACTCCCTGCTAGTATTTAGATGTTGCAGGATCTGATCTCAGAAAGGACCAAGTGTCCTGACACCTAGATAGTTTCTCTGTATAAGGACTAAGATGTTAAAGACAATCCAGGACTATATCCGCTGTGATCCCCATGTTAGACCTACCAGGGACACGTACCCTACAGCAACTTCAGTGACACCAGACACCAGTGGTTAGGAACTTTAAATGTGCCACATAAGTCAAATGAAGAGATTCTTGTCATTTATTCATGCCGTATCCAGACACAATGACACCGAGTTATCACATTTTTTCAGCCTACTATACAGAAAATATTGCTGCTGATAATCAGATTAAAGATTGATAATAGCTCTTTGTTAATTTTTCATCTTTCCTTTATTTACTCTTAAGATACTATTTTCAAATTATAGCTCAATTCCAAAGGACCCACATGGGACTAGCAAAAAGATGCCCTCTTGAATACCAACAGCAAGGCCAAGGACAGAACTCCTTCCTCCTACCTCACCGTGGTAAAGAGGAGCAGCTTAGCTGGGGAGATCCCCACTATAAAAAGAGTCTGACTCAAAGACTATCCCTGTCCCTGCTACATCCTCCCTAGAGAAAGGCTGACTGTATCTCCTCTTCAGTGTAAGCAAGAAAACATGGAAGTCAGCAGACTCTTTCCACTTTTATCTATCCTCACTTAAAAGGATAGGAGGAAGGGGTACTCACTGTGAAAAGCCCCCTTTCCTTTCTTTGGTGATACAGCTTGAACCGCTAAGACACAGTGTTCCTGTTTCTCTCTTGTGTAAGTATGGCCAAATTCTGTGTTGCATGGGATAAGTGAAGAGTGGATTTGGGCTTTCCCAGGCAGATGTCTAGTGTGGACCTGAAACTAGAAGAGTCTTGCATGAGAAGGATTTACACGCAGAGCAAGGAAGGAGAAGACACACACCAGTGCCCTTATCTCTTAGTGCACAGCAAGCCAAGACTCCAGTGCTCCAGTCAAAAGCACCATGCAAATTACCTTAACTCACCCCAGTTTATTCACAGAGCATTTTATTCCAGAACATGTATCCTGTCAATCCCGCTGGCAACCAGCTAACAGCCAGCAAAATATTCTCTGGCAAATGCCCATTAAACTTCACATAATGTTCCTACACCAAAGAGGCTTTATCTCTAGTTTGTAGTCTATCTATCTTTTTTTTTTTTTTTTTAAAGCATCCTGCAGTACCAGATAAGCTTTTAAAAAAGCGGTTCATTATTTGATGTTTCATTTGCTCAGAAAAAATGACAACAAATAAATTTTGCAGAAAAAAAACCAAGATACCACTTTGATATTTTCAGTGATGCTATTCACAAGAAAAAGAAAAGATACATTTCTAACATTCTTGCCCGGAATATTAAAGTCCTGGGTTTTGCCAAAGAGAGAGTTTCAGTGTAGAGAGCTTCATTATCAAAGGTGTCAGCAGTTCTTCTTGTTCGTGTCCTCCCCAACAGCATCCTCGATGTCACAGTCACTTCCTGGGAAAGCAATTTTGATCTTCCACAGAAGCTAGTAAAATTAACCTGGATCTTACAGATAGAGCACTTTAACCTAAGAATTTTAAGAAGCCAGTAGCACTTCTTAATTATTTAATGAAGATTTAGCACTGGGTATTAGCTCCTGGGCAGAGCTGTACATCAAGTATATGTCGTGTAATTTGTTACTGAAGGATGAGCATTAATGTCTGTTGCCACCTTAGGAGACAGGCTCAACCCAGGCAATACATTGCTAATAGTTTGCAGGGTGGGAGGATTTTGAATTTCCATCATTTTTAATGATTCATTCGTGTTTTAATGGGGACCTGGGTTCACTTCACATCCTTGGGCCATTGCAGACATTTTACCCCCCGAGTTAATCCTGTGTTCATTCCCCAAAATGAATATTCATATCATTCAAATGCAATTTTTAATTAACTGCACCAGCAGCACTATCATTATTGCACCTGAAAGATCCAAAGCCAGATCATAGAAATGTTGCCACAATAGAATCCACTAAATTCTACTCACATTCCCTTCTAAGGCTGATCACCTTTAAAGTAATGAGAATAAACTGTGGGATAATATAAGACAGATCTAATTAAGATAATGAACTGGAGATTATGAACATTGCTACTCTGTGTCTGAAGAATTTTAATATATTATTCTAACAGAAGGTTAAGGTTTTACAAAAGGAAAGATATAGAAATATACAATGTGGTTATTTCAGACAAAGCTTGAGATTCAGCACCTAAAATGTATAAATAAGAGGGATAAAAGGAAAGCAAGGAGCGTATTTCAGGAAACACACATCATAATTTCTTTTAATTAATTTACTTAATACTTTCATAGAACACAGGATGAGAGAATTCTCCCTGCAAAGTGAGGAATAAAAAGAAAGCAGGCAGGGAAACATTATGACAAGATGAGAGGCACTTATAAGGCTATACTGTGGAGAGTTTTATCCTAGCTTCCATCTGATAAGGCTATTATGGCCTTGGATGAATTTTTCTTGAGGGAGCAGCCTAATTAGCTTGCCAGCAGCAGCAAGGAAAGGAAAGGGAGGGAGGGAGGCAGGCAGAGAGGAAGGGGGTAAATGAGCTGTTAGGTAAAATAGAGTCAATATCAATAAGACCTACTGTTCGGTTTCTGTGAAGCTTCATCTTCCACAACAAGGCAGCAGAGAGACAAATGTTTGAGGGTGAAACTAGAACTCAACAATTTTCTGTAATCGATAGCAGATTGTCAGAAATCATTCTTCTCACATTTGCAGAGGTACATTCTTCAAAGGAAGTGCCTGGGAACTGCTGCCTTGGAATGGTACCCCCAGATAATTCACTGTAATTGTTCTGCTACAGATAAAGTTTCACTCCAGAAAGAATCATTATTACCCTTCTAGAATAGAAACATCAGTTAGCTAGCATATTTATTAAGGGGTAAGCAAAATTAGGCCAGGCTGTTTTGGCTCAGCACTGCATGCTGAGTGCACACCAGATTCCACTGGTGAGAGGTGCATTGGGAAAACTGATGTCTTGAGGGGTAAGCAACACTGAGGCATGACTACAGCTCAGGTAGGCATAACCTGCCCATCACTGGCAATGACCACAGCACATCTGCAGTGGCGCAGCTTTTCTGAGAGTGCCCTGTCTTGCCTAAAACTGTGGGTAAGTGCAGAGCTGTGAAGCCTCAGCCGCTATAGAGGGACTGGAGCCAGCTAGTGTAACACCTTGACCACGTTTCATGGTGTGAGGAGCGACACAGCTCCCGGAGATCACTCACTTTGCATTGCACGCTGTTACTGTAGACTAACACGTCCTTTGATGTGCCCCAGTACCTGTGGAAGCATAAAGATGTCAAAACGTCCATGGTATTATTCTGACTCCTCACAGACCCCTTCACAGAGCTAAACTAGCATTGCTAGAGGCAACAGGAGGCACCGGACCCTGTTCTCAAGGAAGTGCAGAGCCTGTAACTGGGGCTGGTCACTAGACATGACAGGGGAAGCCCAAAACACCATTTCATGTTGTGTTGCCATAGCAATGCAATATAAGGACAATGGAATCAAATTTTGCCTGAATAAAGACAAAGTTAGCTTAGAAAATAACCTTTGATGGAAAAAAATATCTGAGAATAAAATGACAGTAATCTCATTCCAGTTCATTTCTACTGCTCCAAGCAGGATACCATGGACAATATGTAATGGCTCCAAAGTTCATTTCCAAAATAACCATTCTCAGTGTTGCTACTTGTCCAATTTTCATCTTGTCCCACAGACAGAGGCTGTACTATAGATAAGCCTAATTGGCTTCACTGAAATAGTAGTGCTATTTCTCTGCTTTTAGGAGCATCCACTTTCCTTGGAAAAATAGCATTCTGTGGGTCTGGAGA
Organism: Ceryle rudis; assembly: GCA_033439905.1. Taxonomy (NCBI): domain Eukaryota; kingdom Metazoa; phylum Chordata; class Aves; order Coraciiformes; family Cerylidae; genus Ceryle; species Ceryle rudis. The sequence continues at coordinate 37,224 of JAAGNO010025871.1, forward strand.
CAAGAGAAATTAAATTCTGAGATTTTGGGGGTTTTTTGAGCTTTCCTTCCGATTATTATACTAAAAAAACCTGAACAACAGCTTTTTCTCCTCAGAGCAGCAAAGAAATAATATGCATAACTTATTCTCTACAAAGAGTAAAGCCTGTTTGTGAAGCAGACAGGTAATTCCTGAAGGCTTGTTCAATGCTTGGTGTAAGCAAGAAAATAAGGACATAACCAGTCTCACTGCTCGTACTCTGAACACCAAGCACATGGCTTTTACCCTCACTTCTCTCTTATTAGCACAGTATTAAAAATAATTCCCAAAGAAAACATTGGCTGTGCAAATTCATGCCCCTGAGGAGAGGGTGAGATAACAAACATACACCAGCTGTTCCTCATGCTGCTCTGTGCTCTACTGCATGTCACTCTGGTGCTTTGGTCATGAGCTCAATACAAAACTGGAAACCAAGACTCCTAGAAAAGAAAAGCCTGAAAAAATCAGAGTGAGAGCACTGAAGCAAGTGCTTATAGGTCTGCCAGCTTTGTACTACACATCAGCTCACCAAGAGAGGACAAATTAAACAAGGAGTCATCTTCACTTCTTGAATTTTAAAATAGGCTCTTAGGGCATGTCTTGAAAAAAATCAGTAGACTTCAAGGGTGAGTAAGCCTGATCTTTTAGAAAAATCTGGCTTATCTGACTTGTATTGACCAAATTGACAATTCACTGCAATGTACTGTTAATACTGCCCTGATTTGTACACATTTAATATGGGCAATAAACACAAGACACTTCCACTGTGATTATGGGGGGTTGAAACAGTATGCTGTTTGGACAACAGGCAAGGAAAATAGTCAGCAAGCAGACAAGGCACCTCTTGATAAACACTTGGGTGACAGGAGGTTCACTAGACCCAGGGGGGTTGTCTCAGCCTGGCAGTGAGCCAACAAACTGCCCTCTGTGAACACAGGAGAAAAAGAAATTCTGAATACATAAAAGGTTAATATCTCTTTACCAGGAAAAGGCACTTAGAAATACGTAGGTATGTTTAAGCAGATATTGGAAGGGGTTGAAGAATGTAGTAGGTCTGTCTGCCTTGAGGAAAAATTATTTCAGGGAGACTAAGTGGATTGTTTTAAAACCTTTTCCCCTAACTGCTGTATTCTTACTGCTACCTTGGATTAGAAGTGATCTGGTTACTAAACTCATTCTAGTCACTGTCCACTGGAGATGAAGGCTTAGTCAAAGTGCAGGAGGATCACTTATTTCATCCCGAGAGGTAAAGGTACAAAAGCTATAACATGAAATCTGAGAAAAGAGGGAACACGGGTAAAGTTGGCCTTCCAAATTGTTACAGAGTCATGAAAAATCTTAGTGAGGAAAGATGCAAAATAATCTTATTTTCTGGTATAATAATTCTGACAATATTTCAGACAGGTTGATTATTTTTAGTGTAGCTCCTATAGCTCCTAATCATCATGGAGAGATGAAGCAGCACTTGTCATTTCTGATCTGCTGAGCTGAAGTATTTTTACCAGTATTCACAGATTCTCCAACTCTACCTAGGATTTGTTAGGCTTAAAAAAACCCAAACCCAAAGTGGTCTTAGTTCACATAGATACTAACTTAACTCTTGAATTTTTCTTTCATCCTGAGAGAAGACAGAGAATACCTTCATAGATGGAGAGCAAAGACCTATCTGCAGTGTGACTTAAGAAAATTATTTCTTTCGATTAAACTGAAAATGAATGAAATTATTTGTTGCAAGATCACGATCCAACTCCAAATTTTTGTATTGCCATTTATTTCTTTTTTTGCTTTCAGTGTTTATTATTGTCTTTTTGACACCACTGAATTTCAAGCATACTTTCATTTATAGATATTTTCCTTCTCCAATATTTAAATTGATATTTCCAACTACTCTCTAATTCTCCATTATCTTTCAAACTTTTGTTCCTCTCAAGACAATATTTGTATCCCATGCATATGCATAGAGATGAAAATATCAAGAGAAACAAGCTCATTGAAATCTCATCATCTGTCTTATATCCAATGTACCGTTAATAAATGGAGCATTAAAGTTCTTGAGTTAAATCAAGGTAAAAAATTCAGTTATGATGATAAAGGCTGCTATAATCCAACAATTGCAATTTTAACTGCTGCATGAATACATGAGTAGGACATATGATTTGAATAACAATGGGAATATTGATAAATATTGAGTAACTATGTGTAAGTGCAACATTTAATATGGTAGCTGTATTATGGTTGAAAAGTGAAGGGGAACGGACTTGGTACAAGGTCAAGGACAAATGCTGATTTTCTCACTACCTTTATACTGATCTTTAATTAGTTCTCATACAAGCAAATTCCAAGTGCTGAAGTGTACCATGTCACAACAGTTTTAAAGGCCTTTGGTACTGTGCCATTGTCTTTACAGTAAAGCAATTCAAGGAATAGCCATTTGGTAAAAAGACCAAAAAGAATCCCAGAAGAAGCACATGGCTTTTACCCTCACTTCTCTCTTATTAGCACAGTATTAAAAATACTAAAGCTGCAAGAGCATGTAACTTTCTTACCACTCCTTTAACTCAGCAGCTGCCAAGACAATCTGCGTTAAAATGACCAGGACGATGAGATGCAACTCCAGCTTGGCATAGGAAGTGTATAGGGGCTGTGTGCGTGAAGCGTTACCACCCTGTTGAGCGGAGAGCTCTTAAGGTAAAGTTACCTGAAGTCTGAACTTACATTGCCACTGCAGTGACACTTCTGGAAGGTGTCCTCACAACCAGAAGTCATTGTAGCAAAAATGAGTCATCTGCTGGTCCCCTGCCCTTTTCACTCCTCAAAAGCAAAATGACCTAATACAAAGTCAGGTGTTGTGGTTTTGAATTACTTATCCTGGGCTCCACTCTCCTACACCCAAAGCATGGAATAAAGTCCAAACCCAGCCCAAAATACAAACCCCAATCCAAAAAAATTAAAATTTAGGGACAAGTCTCAGGTAACTTATACCTAAGATTTAGAGGGATTAAACAGAAAATCCTCATTGTCACTCTTAACCATGCAAAAGCAATGTGGAGGCATAAAGGGGCCCTAAACGTCCCTCATACCAAGTAAGGTTTCTTTAAGGAAGGTACTATGAAAGGACACCATAAAAATGTTGTTCCTAACATCCTTTCTCAAGGTCTTGTGTAAGGAGCATGCTACAGTGTGGAGCGGGGACAGGAGGAACAACATTATGGCTATTTCAGCCATGACATTTCTATTTCATGCAATCCTATTTCACATCCCCATAGGACACTACAGAAGAATCACAGCTTGAGCTGAACAGATTATGCTAGAGTTTTCACCAGACCCCAGGGCAGTCCAAAGTTAAAGGAGTACAAAAGTATCTTGAAGCTACTTTAGCCTATCTTCCTTCTGAGTCATGATTTCTGTGCCTCTACTCCAGAGACAGGACAGAGAATTTCACTCTGATTTGCTCAGAAGTGCCAGTTCCAGAACTGATTTCAGATGTCCTGAGTTCCTGGTCTGCCTGCATTACATTGCAAGATCTGGGGCTGCTCTGTCTGGAGAAGTGATGGCTCATTGGGATCTTAACAACATGTATAAATACCTGACAGGGGTGAGTCTTCTCAGTAGTGCCCAACGGCAGGGTAAGAAGCAATGGGGTGAGAAATTGCATGTTTAACACACAGAAAAAACTTTTTCTTTTTTTTCTTTTTCTTTTTCTTTTTCTTTTTCTTTTTCTTTTTCTTTTTCTTTTTCTTTTTCTTTTTCT
>JAAGNO010025872.1:4219-20075 GCA_033439905.1 Ceryle rudis
GACCAAGCAGCTGAAGTGTATAATCTACAGTAAATCACCCTGCTCCATGAAATCTCCCTCAAAACTGGAGTCTAAACACTGCTGAAGGAGTACAACTTTGACAACAGTCACAAACCCACCTTCACAGAAGAGCATAGTCTCAACATCTTCCCTGTAGTGAAGCATGTAAAGCCTAAAGCCTCAGATGCTTTCCACTTCTAGAACAGGCAAGCAAAGGTTCAGCAAGGTGTCTTGGAGGAGGGCTGTATGCTCATCAATGAAGCCTTAAGCTTGTTCAACAACATGTATGGTGCTCTGCATGTAGAAATCTCTGCCTGCCTGAAGCTGCTGGCTTCTCTCAGCTACATCATGGGGGACTATTCAGAGACCTTAAGCAATGTTAATGAGCCAAAGGGTACTGGGCATTGAACACAGAATTATAGAATCATAGAAATGTCTGGGCTGGAAGGGACCTCTAGAGGTCATCTAGCCCAACCCCTCTGCTGAGAGCAGGGACATCTTCAACCAGAGCAGGTTGCTCTGAGCCTCGTCAAGCCTCACCTTGAATGTCTCCAGGGATGGGGCCTCAACCACCTCCCTGGGCAACCTGTTCCAGTGCTCCACCACCCTCGTGGTAAAGAGCCTCTTCCTTACATCTAAGGAAAGGAAAAACTTCTAAGGAAAACTTCTTCCTTACATCTTCTTAACATCCCAACACAAGGTGGGGTCAGTCTCTTCTCCCAGGTAACAAGTGATAAGACAAGAAGAAATGGCCTCAGGGGCCATTTGCAGGGGAAGTTTAGGTTGGACATTATTTAAAAATTCTTCACTGAAAGGGTTGTTAAGCCCTGGAACAGTCTTCCCAGGGAGGTGGTGGAGTCACCATCCCTGGAAGTATTTAAGACGTGTAGATGAGGTACTTAAGGACACGGTGGGATTGGCAGTGTTAGATTAGTGGTTGGACTAGATCTTGAAGGTCTTTTTTAACCAAAAAAAAATCTCTCTGCTCTCTCAGCTGGGTCCTTCCACCACCACGAAGCCAGGTCCACATCCAGGAGCAAAGGCATTCACCATTCTCAGAGCACCCAGAGAAAGGTCTCCTCAAGGTTTCCCTCACAATTAAACCTTGCAAAACAAAAGCATAACTATCACTGAAGCAAAGAAAGGGAGAAAAGATTTCTCTCACTCATAGACCAAGTCATGCCCCCAACTGTGTGAAAAAACTGCCCAGAGACATCTTAAGCCAAGATTCACACACTTTGTTCAGAAGTATCTGGGGAGAAAGCTATATGCAGATTTCTTGAGTCAGACTTAATTAGCTCAGACACATGATATACAATCCCATGGTATGGGTCAGGTCAGAGCCCTCAACAGTTTGTGGGTGACCTTGTGCAAGTTGTTCAGCCTCCCCGTTCACGGTCACAGAGGAAAGAGGAGAATTTTTACACTGCCTTCCTTAGATGAGCTAATTCAAGCTTGTGTCTGACAGTCAGTGCCAGGATGCAAGCATGCAATGGATGTACCCTACAAGGCATTCACATCACAGGTTCTGGCCCTGTAATTGTTATAAAAAGACTCATTTCATCTATGCACGCTCTATACACAGATCATGTATACTCTGCAGAAAGAACTCCTGCAAAATTCCAGGTGATGAAGAAAGGCATTGCAGGTTTGTGACATGCAAATGCAGAGCTGGCAGGAAAAAAAAAAAATTATCTCCCACACAACAGAAATGTCCATCTGTGCTGAAAATTTCCATATGAAAAACCAAGCTGCTTCCTGGTGTTTTAATTCCTTGTAGAAGAACCAAGGAAAAAAAAAAAATAGAACAGAATATGTCACTGTTGATTCACACTGACCTCATTCTTGAATCACCAAGGCATGAGCTTTCCCTGCTGAGCCCAACTTGAGCACAAGTCAGCCTTTAAATGACCACTTCTAAATGAAATATCCATAAACTAGTTGTGGAGCGTGCAAGTGAACACACAGCATGTTCCTCTATTGAGTGATTCAGGGGTTAAGTATGATGGGTCAGTGTAGTTTTCATTTAGACACAGCTTTCTAGCATTAATAGCATTTCTCAAAAATATTATGCTGATGATTTCTATGTCTCACTGACCCGCAGTCATATCTTTATTTTTCAACTGCCTTCCTCTTTGCTACTGCTCCATTTCCTTCCTAAGTTTTCAACTAAATCCAAGCCATTGACGTAATTCAGGCATTTGGAGGGCAAAACAAAACCCACCCTTGATCTCAATCCAGAATTCTTTAAAAAACCAAGTTGAGGTCAAGCTGTTAAGACTGCTCGACTGGGCAGAGGACCATGTGGAAGAAACACCCAAGTGCTGAACAGCTCAGGAGAGAAGTACTGCTTCTTAGACTACAGCAGCTTCTGCCACGGTACTAAAGGGCCTCGGCAGCTGCCAACACCAGTTGCTAAAGAAGCTTTCTCAGTCTAACGTAGCAAAGGGGGATTTCACTTAGGTAGCACTTGTAGAGATGGGCAAAAATAAGATCTTAAATGTGTCTCACTTCAAAAACCTATGTATGAACTGGCCTTAAAAGTTTAAAGTCTTCATTTCCAGACAATTTTGCCCTTTCCTTCATCTAAAGTGAAAGAAAAACTACCCTGAGAGACTCCTCATTTGACATTTGTGAGAGATTATCATCACTAAAACCCTCATCTAAATTGATGCCAGATTTTAGGTTCAAATATTGCTTGTCTTTGCTTGTGTCTTCTAGATTTGAACTTTCAATATCAGCCTTCCAAAAGGCATATCCCCAGTGTTATTATTAACAACACTCTGCTTGGAACATGACTTGAGCTGTTATGGAATGAAAGCTTGAGATATCTGCCAGGAAAAACACCAGAGGGCAAGAAAAGCAGTAGCTGGTGTTAAGAGAGAATTGGAACATTTGTAATTGAACAGCAGTTAGAAAATAACAGCATTCAACCCACATTACAACTCCACACCCCCATCACTATACAAAATATTTAGTATCTTGACTATTAGTAGGGTTACATTTGCAAAGCTGCTTATAAAACAAAGATTTAAAACAACAGCATTTCAGTAGTCTCAGATCACCAGTATTACTTGCAAATTATCTAAACCTGCACCATTTTCTGTTTCAATAATCTGTCAATCCTCACCTCACTACCTTCAGTAATCAAATGTAACATCAGCAGAAATACTAACCTTGAAAATTGCATGAAGTGCAAAAGTGGGCATGCCTTTTAGTAATTTAACTCCACTTTACTCAGTGCAGCTTAATAAGCTATGTGATTTCCGTCTCCTTTGTGTGATTGGCATGCTGGACAGATGTTAGAACAGATCTCTTCTGCATCTGGTAAATGGGTTCCCTGCTTCACCCAGACAGGAACCAAGGTGCCAATACTACTTTGGCAGAAAAAGAGGGTGGATCTTAGGTCAGCTGAGCTCCTCTCAACAGAAACTTATCTTCAGGAATTGTATGCAAATTTCAGGAACTGCAGGAATAAATCAGGAAAAATTCAGAATTTTATAGATTAGGAAATTGAGTCAAGGAATAATGCTCTTCTTGGCAATTCCATGGGAAAAGGACAGTTTCTCCTATGTATGTTTTAGGAGCATCTTCCAGTTTCTTTTGTGGAGGCTGGTTAAGCTAGCAAGGTAAGATACACATTGAGCATGCTGTTAGCTGGCCACATTACAGCCCATGGGATTCTTGCCAGTACTCATTCAGAATAAAGCAGTCAGCAAATGCAGCTTCAGCCATATCTGTCTCCCTCCTAGCATGATTTTTCAACTGAATTGCACTGCCACAACGGGGCAAGAGATGGGGGGAAAAAAAAATGTCTCAGGACTAAACAATGATTCCACAAAGCCCAGAGACTAGTTCCAGCACTCGGGAGGCTAAAAGGCATCTGGGCTGACAGCCTGTGCTGCCCTCAGCTATGAAGCCCTCTTTGCATTAAAGCTTCCCTCTCGCTGCTGAGCAATGTTACTCTTATTCTCCAGAAATGAGCTGTGACCCCAGGGAGAGCCGCACGCTCGCAGCAAGCTGTGGCTGACAAGCCATCGCCAGCATTAACGTCCGGATTTCACATTTCTATGTGTTTGGTGCAGAAGTGTTCATCTCCCCATGGGTCATGGTTGGGCTGGAGGCGGTCAGCAGGGACAAGGAGGTTGTGGGAAAACCAGCCACACCCTGCAGCAGCCAAATTACAGCCTGCTCTGCCTGACACAGCTGCACCTCCCTCTGTCAACCTCACTGACTGTCCTTGACAATAGCTCCACTCATCATTTGCTTGCTCAGGCCAGACAGAGCCCAGCCACATGTCCTGTGTGGGAAACCAGTCTCTACTGTGTCCCTTACCCCAGCTCCACACCAGATGGTTAACTGCTGCCAAAGAATGAAAAGGTTTTACTTCCCACTGCTGAAACTGGGAAAATATGGATGGAAAGTTAGAAGGACCCAGATAACTCCCTCAGCTCTGTGCTCACCTGTTTCTAGAACATAAAACAGCAAGGCTGTCAGCAGAAAAAGGTTTTCCACTAATTAAGGATCAGGTCTTTACCAATGATTACAGATTGATATCACCAACCTCTTGGTGATCAGCAGCACGATGTGTAGTACATTTGCAGTACAACTGTGATTCCCTGGAAATGGGTCTAAGTCACAGGTGGCTTCACTTGGGACTGAATCAGCTCCCTAAACATTACAAAGAGTACATTTTCAGAAAGATATTTTTTCTCCTCAGCTCTTCATTCCACAGTCTAATCTTCTGCTGCTGCTGCAGCAGTTTGTCTGGCATGAATATAGGCCATTGGGAAGGTCCTTACAGAGCCATTGACCTGCTAATGTATGTTCCAGAGCTCAGATCCATTTGCTCTTTCTCCTGCTCCCCAGTGCCTCTTACCAAAATAGCTTACCCCATGAGGCTCACCTGTAACATCGTGTCTATACTCTAAAGGATGTGTTATTAAGCACATAGCCACCTCTTTCTGAATTTCACTTCTGCATCACAAGAGGCAACATGTGGATTCATGCTGGCTGTCCTCAGATAATTCAGTTCTGCTTCTTCACAGCCCTGACAGCATCCCATACAGGTACCATAGGAGGTGGCAACAGTAGTGGTTCACCAGCACAGCCTAGGTCTGCTCTGGGTGTCAGCTCTGGTGCCTGCTGCACAACTCATGTCCCAGGAAGGGGGCTTGTCCTGCAACTCCAGAGCAGGGAGTTGGCTTCCACAGAAAGGAGACTGCAGATTGCAGTGTCCCCTGTGCTTCCCACAGTCTCACTTCAGTCAGCCTCCTGGCCACCACTCTGCCTTTTGAGACATCTGATTTTCCACATGCTTCACTGCATCACATTTCACTATTCCAGATCTAAACCTTAGGAACTGCAACTGGCACCAACCCAGCCCTGCATCTGGTTTCCATTCCTCATTTCCAAGACGCAGATATTCTGCTCACGTTGCAGAAGCCCAGACACCAAAAAATGGGAGCCATTATTTGCCTTCAGCAGATTGCTGCAGTAATGCCCTCTGAGTCTCATCCATTGAAATGGATGATACCAGCCTGCTTCCCTGGAGTCCCATGGAGCTTCTCAGAAGTGTTTTGTACTCTGAAAGGCTTGTTTACAAGTGCTTTACTTTTAGCCAACAAGTATGAATTCTGCTAAAAAACTTAACCAGATATTTGTCTCAAGTTCCTTCTCAGGCTACAGACAGGCAAGCCATTTCAGCCACCACAATAAACTGGAAGGGTTTGGGAAGAAATAAGGACCAAAAAGCCAAAGAAGAGCAATGAGGTTTTGCTAATACTCCAGCATGCCAGTAAGACAACAGGATTTGATTTGGCAGAAGCAAAAGGCAATGGCTTTCTTTGCTAGAAGCCTTTACTTCCCAGGTGAACTGGACTCAGAGTAGAATAAGAAAAAAAAAAAAAAATTACGAACTACTGACCCAGGGACTGTTCAGCACTCAACGACTCACTGGACACTGAAGCTGACAGTGATGGGTCCCAGTGGTGACTCAGAGTGATGGCCATGAGAAAGAACCAGGCTTTTGGAGAGATGTGGAAGAGCCTTCCCAAGACCTAGAAGAAAAAGAAATCTATAAATAGTCACCACTAGCAGTCCATACTGAATAAAAACAAATATAAGGCACTAATAATCATACCACAAATATTCTTTCAACACATGATCAGAGTACATCCAACATATCCTCATATTTATAAAGGTAGATGTGTGATAGGGTTGCACTGAACTCAAGATGTCTATTCATATAGGAAAGAATTTTCTTCTTAGCACCATATCTCATGACCAAGTAAACACACCTCACTAAATAAGCGTAGGCTTCTTCTTCTTACTGGGCCAGTCAGCAGGAGTACACCATCAGGACAACACCAGGATGCACTGGAAATGATGCAGTCCGCTGATGGAAAAAAAACAGACCCAGAAAACAACTAAGGTCTTTATGATAATTAGGTGCCTGCACCACCTTCTGCCTCTCAGGGAGCGAAGGAAAGAAGTAATTACCATCCAAACTCCCTGCTACACAAAGAGGGCTCCCACGCTCCTGTCAGCTATGACAACAGCCAGTACTCTGTAGGCAGCACCTGTTTTATTCCCCTGCCAAACAGCAACTGAAAGAGGCTGGTTTAACCAGTCTGCCTGTACTGGCATGGGCAACACTCAACGCAGATTACCAAATGTGAAGCTGAAACCAAGGACCTCCTTCTGAGGCATCCCTAAAGCACAGTGGAGAGACAGAGCTGATGACTACCAATCTCAACACGGACACGGGCATTCTGTAGAGATCAGTTTGTGGATTACATCTGGACAAAGACACCTCCAAGCCCTCTCTTGCCAAGTGCAGCACAGCAGCTTTGAAAGCAAGCTAGGAAGGTGGTATTGCTGTCCTTCCCCAGGGACAACAGCTCTGTTCTCTGAAGTCATGGGCTGGCTGCCTCTGGCCCCAAGAAACAGCAAAAACAGAACAGGGGCTTCACTCTGTGCCCATAGATTTCAGTAATCAAGTTTCAGCCAACTTCAACAAGCAGAATGGATTTTTCTCATTGTTTTTTTTTCTCCCTATTGAAATAGATGACAAATTTAACTTGTCAGTTTTAATTAGCATTTGCATTATGTTCTGCTCTGAAGAAGTTGTTCTGTTTTGACAAACAAGGAAAAAAAAGTCTAAGACATAACTCAAGCCTAAAACTTAGGATGTCAACATGAAAGGCAAAACTAATTAAGATGCCTCACAGGAGATCCCAGCACTTCCCACAGACACCAGTGACATAATGCTTTAGCCAGACATTCTGTATGTTTGTACATATACAAACACATCCAGAGTGTCAGGGATTCACAAAATGAAAACTGACATCAGTTAGTGCTAGCAATGGAACAGAGCCCAAGACTTGCAGCTAGGTTCAAGCTTAATAATACTTGATGCTCTTGCAAGAGCACAGCAGGGGTCAATCCTTCTTTCAAACAACAGAATGTAGTGTCTCGAGATAAATAAGTGAAGAAAGCATTATCAGCAGCAGCCAACAAACAGAAAACTAATACAAAAGGATGGAAGTACACAGATTCTCCAGAGCATGTTTGATTCTTATTTCTTGCTGTAGTCAGTCAGTATTAAATACAGATGTACCTCCAGGGACATCAACAGAAATGTAAGAATCAGGTTTTTATTAGTTATTAGAATTATTAAACATTTCATTTGACTCTAAAGCAAGCTGACATCATTTTTTTTCCTTTTTGTGAAGCACCTAACTTGAAAAACAACTTAAAGGCGCAGTGTGCAGCCAGGGCAAACCCATATTCAAGTGCCAATCATTTTGTTTAATGTTTAGGGCCATTGCTGACACTGCAGAGCACTGCTGGAAGCACAAATGATGCAGAGCATTGAGGAATGTCACTGGAAAAGCACAGTTGGGAGATTTTTCACAGAACTTCTGCAACCTTTTGAGAAACCTCTTAGCTCTTACAGCAGGAGAAGACACAAAAGGTAGGCGAGATCTTTGCTCCTAAATCAATATTCAACATTGCAGTTGGGTTTGTTTTTCCACTGACCATAATTTGTTTAGATGTCACTGATGCTTTTAAAATTGGATGAAACGCACACAGGGAAGCCTTGCACCACAGAAACAGGGCATATTCCTAGCAGTGAGTAGTTCCTTCTGCTCCCTCACCTGTTCCCAAAGGCAGGAAAAGACAATGCTCCAAGCAAGGCTTCCCATAGTTACAAGAAATCAGAGCTGCACATAGCACAAGAGCTTCATTTCTCCTATTTTATACTCCTGGCATTACCTGACCTGGAAAAAGAACTGGACGGCATTAGCCAGGGCACGGATAAGGGTAGACATAGCTTTTTCCCATCTTCAATGTGTTTATCTCACTGTTACGTTTCAAAACAGTTGCTATCTCCAGTGAAGAACGGTGCACTAAAACCATTGACATATGCAGGCAAGTTTCTGTTTTGACTGGAAACTAAGAGAGTCACTAGAACAACCTTTGAGCAGCTGGAAAGTGAACAACAGCCTGTCTGGTTTTAAAACAGAGGTTTTGTTCTGCTTATGATAGTTTGTGTGTCATAGCTGGCTGCAATTATGAGTAGCGCAGACAGAGACAAGATCCTCTATGACCAAGGTGGCCTCTTGTACATTCCTCCTGCCAACATCAACGGTTTAATTGCTTGCAGTACACATAAATTTTGGAAGGAGCGTTGGGGAAGGCCTTGGAAGGGAGGGGAAAAGGGAGGAAAAGCATGAATAATTTTAAGACAATTCATCAGTTTAACAAAACAACAGCTATTTACTTGTTTTACAGGCATGTTACAAGACTCTTGGGAATGAAGGTTTGTATTGAGGTACCAACTGGCCTTTGATTACAGCAGTGTGAACATTGCTGCTCTAATAAATCACCAAAATCAAAGCTGAACCATGCCATGAAGAGAAGACTTCAGAACAGAGATTTGTTTGGTTTGGTTTTTGTTCTTTGAATAGCTGTGACCTGATCAGAATCAAAAAAGCAATTTGGTTGGTTTCTTTTTTCTTAATACAACAGGGAGAAGACTGCAGACAAGAAAGGCAACCCACCAAAAAAATGGAAGTGTTTGAGTTAATAGAAAGGCTGAAGCATTTCAGTGGAATAGACAAAGTGTTTTGGTGCATCTTACTCTTCTGCCACAACCTCTGCCCTCAACATCCCACTGTGTTAGGAGCAGGGCGTGCCAGAGGGAAGTCATACTCAGTGACATTGCAGGGCTAAAACACCAAAATTCCTTTAGGGAAAGCTCCCTGCCTACATCAATGGACCTTGCTCCTGCAGAAATCACCAGGTTTTATGCCTCCTACCTTTTCTGAAATGCTATTTCCCTTTATCTAGATTTGATTCTGGTGCTCACCAACAGAGGAAGGAACTCAGGCTACTACAGGGGTTTAAATCTCTCCTCCCTGGAGCTAGAATAAACTACTCAAATTCAAATATAGGCTTATAAGTTTGAACACAGTAGAGCCAAGACGGAGACCGTTAAGCATCTGTTACGCATGGCCAGAGTAACCATTTTCATCTCATTTGTCAGATGGGATCACATGACTCACCAAGATTAGCTGCTGCTGGACTCTGTGACCTGAAGCTTCCCTCCGGACACCTCTATTATTTGTAGTTGTGTGCACAAATACCTCAAAACCAAAGCGTTGAATTGAACATCACCCAGAATGGGATCTGTACCAGCTTCCTACTAAGTTGACAGCAAAACTTCCTATCCTGTCTCAAGAGCTGCATGTCCTGTGTCATATTCACAAGAGGAATCTACACCATTATGTGGATCAAGCACAGCATGGTCCCATCATCTTGTTTTAAAGCTCTAACTGTACAGAACAACTTCACAGGAACCAAGTCCATGCTATTAGTTTATAGGTCTGTTCCCAGAGTTAAATTCTTTCCCTAAATCAACACAAAACACAGGAGGCTTAAAAAAAAAAATAAAAAAAAAAATCTCCCCAGGTTCACATAAGCGCTGCTTCTTCACCATGAAATACGGATGTTAATATAGAACATGAATAACTGAGTTTCTGATCTCTTCGAAGTGTCTAGCCTTACTGAATGTTACAGGACATAATTTATATCATTTGGATAGGAGAGGAAATAACAAATGGTTTCACCTCTTAACCCTACCTAATAGGCAGCCTTAAGAACACCAAAGTACAGTAATTGCTATAATGGCAATTTGCCCAAGTTAAGTCTTAATAATGATATTATAATAAAAAGTCTTTTTGGCTTTTCTTCTTAAGATTGATTCACCCTAAAAAGTAATCAATAAATGCAATTTTTCACCTTCTCACTGCAAATACCTGCTTGGTATTTCTTAACTTTCTTGCACTCAGATTTGCTGGAGTCCCATGACAGCGAGACGCTTGGTCACTGATGCTCCAGGTATCCCCTTCATCTGGAGCTGGCCAGATACAGCCAGTGGGACAGAAGTGGAGACAAGGGAAGACTGGAGCAGTAATCCTGGCATATTTCAGTCTTTCTTTCAGACTCCTTAGTTCCCATCTCCTATCAGTAGACTCCCAAGCATATTTTCCCTGACAAGAAAAGACCTAAAAATAAACATTAGATGAGCACTGACCAGGGTTTGGCTGCCTACCAAAGCCTCTTTCACTGACTTTCCCAAGCAGTGCTGTACACTGCAAAGGACTCTGTGGCAGAAGTGCATCCCACAGACCAAGCCATTTGTGCCAAGCCAGGGTGATGGTGCTCCTGTCATAAGCAACTGCAGAGCTCTGGACTGACCAAGCACATAGAACCCACGACCAGGCATCTGAGGGAGCCCTCAGAGCAATCAGCTTTGAAGACTTCATTGGTATTACTTTTCCCTTTTGACTTAGAGCCTCTACTGTTAGCAGAGTAGAGGGCAAAAATGGAATAGCTTCATTTCACTTGATTTAATAGCTGATTTAATCAGCTTGTTATTAGAAATAAGTCAAATGAAAGAGTGGTTATACTTCCCCTTACAGAAAGAAATACCATCATGATAATTATTCTCTACTGGCATAACAACAATATTCTGATATCTCAGCTGGAGCCACAGGCAGTCCAGTGAGAGCCAGTAAGGTGCTCAAAGATCCCCATGCCCAGCTCAGCACTGAGATGGTCTCTCAACTCAGGCCTATGCTCCTCAGGATTCTTGCCCAACTCCATCGGAATATAACATTTAAGGGTCATATTTGAGCACTGAAATCAGCCATGCCCCAGTGACAGGGCAACAAAGCGAAGCAGGTATCTAAGGCACATGGCAAAGAACCAGGGAAGTCACTGCACAAAGCTGCATGCCTGAAATTGGCACTAATAAAGATCAGGCACAGGGATTTAGGTGGGATGTCACACAGCTGACCATGGTCATAAAAGCAGTTAAATCACTAGTGAAGAATGGTTACAAATGCTCTGGGCATCCTTATGAATAATGAAACCCATGCAAGTGATGTAATTGAATATTTAATTTCACAATAGTTGTGAACTTGTCAGCAAATCTTTTACCCCTCATTTGTCCCATCCCATCTACACAAAATCCATCCCAAGCGAATTACAAGCAGAAGACACTTGGTCTAGCTGACAAACTGAAGCAGTGGATGCTATTTTACAATGAATCGTGACAAGTCCTATTGGGGCCAGTTCCACTTAATATCTTTGCCAACAATCTGGATGAGGGGATCAAGTGCACCTTCAGGAAGTTTGCAGATGATACCATGTTGAGTGGGAGTGTTGATCTGCTTGAACCTCAGTGGTCAAACTCTACAGTGCAATGTGGACAGGCTGTATTATGGGGGTACCGGGTTAACAGTTGGACTCAATCTTAAAGGGTTTTTCCAACCTAAACAATTCTATTCTAAGTGATGAAATATTTTTGTTGAGAGCACAAGTTGTCATGCCTCACTTTTGACAGGCTTCCACTCGGGCTGAAAATATACATTTTCTAGATGAAGGTATCCCTCACTAGTTCACAAAACAACCTGCCACATTTCTTCAAACTGAAAGACTCCATCAGGAACATTACCTCTGAATTTTTATATATATATAAATGCACTATTTCCAATTTCTCTCTCCAAATACAGTCATCCATTAGATGTAAGGATATTCAATTCAGACACAATGTTGTTTTGTAGAGTACAGAAATGAATTTTTAATACCAGAAGGAATCAGTATATTGAGACAACCTGACCTCCGGCCTCACACAGACTACAACTCCTGCACTGCTTTCTTAAAAGGGTTGCTGCTTCGGCATGCCAACTCAAGCTCAATCCCTAGAGCCATGCCAGATGATCATGTTACTTTTTCCTCCCCAAACATCATGGGTAATGTTAATCTTGCCTGTCTGTGAACTCCTGGAAAGAAAAAAAAAATCTAAAGATTGCTTTTTAATACATTAATACTTGTATCATTAAATTACTTTTCACTTTGATTTTTTGTTGCCTTTAATAGAACTTCAAAAACTCCAACAGTCCTCATTCCTAACCGATAAAAAAAATCATACTGGATTTGGCCCAGTTTTCCTTCTACACTAGTGTTATATCGGTGTAAACGCAGTTTTCGGTGAATGAGAAACAAATAAAAAAGGTCAGTTCTACTGTTTTTTCCACTACTGCACTTACAGTGGGAGTTTAATCCACAAATACATGTGCATTGCCCAAGCTCTGGAGGATGAATTACTCAGTATGGCCAAATAATATTGCAGCAAATCTGATGTTTTTATTACTGTTAATTATTTTCATCAAGAAAACGGACGACCTATCACAATGCCTTCATACACCAGAATTAGACAGTACACATTAGTATGAACTCCAAATAAACCAAAATAAAATGAGTCTTGTGTCTGCATTAAAACAACTCAACAAATATCATGAGGGAAATTATGAATTAGCTTGTCTGGATTCTAATGTGTTACTGGTAATTACAAATTTAATCAAATTAAACATGGTCTGTCTTTCCCCCACTGCTTTTGACTGTTCTCACAACACTTGCTCTGTTACAGGCAAGAGGATCTTACTCCTTTCAAGACTGAGCAGATCACAAGATCATTTGGGTACCTGAGGATGTTTCTGACCACAGTGTTTGACATCCAAGTGTCCTGCTTATTTCCCACTGTCATCAACAGGAAGTTATTACCCTTCCAAGCAAACACATATCCAACCTACACATGAAGCATTAATAGTAAAGTGCACATATTCCTGTCTTTCATACACCACACTCAGGGAGAAATAATGAGCTAGAAGACCAGATCAGAACATATCTGGCTTTGTTTCTTTGTTGTCAGTGGTTTTCTGACACATGGTATTTGTGTTTGGTTTTGGGGGAGGGTGGTTTGTTGTTTTTGTTGGGGGTTTTTTTGTTTGGTTGGGTTTTTTTTTATTTTTTTCATTTCATTTTCTCCCCTCTGTCACTCTCATACACACACACACAGAAGCAGGGAAAAAAAAAATAAATTCAGGGACTGCAGCAGTGTAGCAACCTGACAGCCAGTACTCAAGTCTTGGGTTTTGTTCCAGTCCTATATAAAACAACGGGCTCTGCAAAGCCTTGGTGCAGCTGACTTACTCAGTTCTCTACACTTCTAAGAATGATGTTCACCTTTGATTTTCATTTCAAAGGTCCTGCTTCAGCAGGGTTAACAAAAAAGAAATCATAGCAAATGAAGGCATAATTATTGTGCAATTCCCTCAGATAAATGTTAATCAACCTGTCCTCAGTGCTTTGCAGTGTAATTGACTACCCCTCTGTACCAAAGGTAAGAGCTGTAACATGCTTCATTTCAAGGTCGCAAAACAACTGAAAAAGAATAGAGGCAAGATCTCCTGGCTTGTCACCTCTGCTCAGTCCTCTGCTTCAAGCACTTGGTAGCATCCCATCCACTTTTCAAGCTGACACAAAACACAGAAAACCAAAGTCAATGTCAGCTACTAACTGAAAAAGCTCTGAAAACAGAGACTGGGAAAAGGAAGCCTTTCCACACTGATCATATAATGGAACTGCAGTTTAAATCAGTGTTTGATAGGCAGTAAGTTTAACAAATAGACTTGTATATAAAGCTATCTAGCTCTCTTTACATATCCTTGTAATAATTCCAGCAGCTATGGACTTAAAGATTCAAGCACCACCTCTGAGCTCAGCCGTAATTTACTCTTCTTTGCTGAGCTATTTATCATCCTAATGTTCCTGACAAAACAAAAATAAATTCTACTAGACACATCATTAAAGTATTTAGTAATCAGTACAAGGTAGAGATATAATTTGCTAAAACCAAAATACCCCCAAAATTCAGCTTCTGCTATCCCTTAACAGTTATTGAAATGCCTTAATGAAATTCTATCTGGCTGCAAAAAGAAAATATGGATGGATTTATACATAACATAGAAGTAGTCCAATAGTAATTAGCATCTAAGAAGCTTAATGGCTTATATGAATTTCTGCTAAGCAGTGAGCCATACCTCTCTCAGCTGAAAGCTCTAAATTCAGACAGTTCTTTGGGGTTCATTTCATTTCAGAGTTTCAAAGGTGATTTTCAGATGCAACTGTGCAGTGAAGAAGTCTGAGTTATGACCAAATCAAGAGACAAACATTCAGAACTGAGAAGACCTACAGAAATTGCTACAAGGCCATCCCATGTCTGTACCAGTCTACAGTAAGTCCTCTGTGCTGCAGCCCCATATGACAGCACAGTTTCTGAGGGATGTGATTCATTCCTTACCCAAAAACGTGGTTATAATATTCCACAAAGTATGAAGATTGAGAGATTATGCCATTACCATCCCAGCTGTTATCACCGACTATGCTGTTCCAACCCAGCTCAGTGTCCCTTCAAAGAGGTCACTTGTATGTAACAGTCATTCCTCAAACAACAATGAACATGCTCCAAGGCAAGCAACCAGTTACACGCACTTGCAAGATGCCACCTATTGAGGCAGGAGTGGTAAAAACTATTCTTTGCTTTCCAAAATTTCAGCATCAGAGAACAGAGCTGGGGGTGGAGAAAGTCTGGCAGCTAAAACAACATGATCTATCAGCCCAAGGACCCACAGCTACAAACTCACTCTGTATTTCATTCTTGGAATAAAGCCTGCCCAAATCTGTCCAGTCTACAGATGGGATCAGCAGGGAAGAAGCATCCCCATTTTAAGTTCTGTAGAACCAGGTGCACAAAGGCACTGAGCAGTGCCTATTCCTGCTGCAGAGCTGGACTCATGCGGACTAGCCAGTAGGACTTGCCTTGCTTTTCATCTTCTACAAACTTATTTTTTCAAATATGCTGAGCACAGGAACAGTTTGGTGCCTGTACTGCCAACTCTCAAATTCTTTTCCTGTGCAGTCCTGAGAACATGCCAAAAATAAACTGATGTTTCCATCACCTATTGAAAAAGCAAAGAAAAAGCACATGCATTGGAAGCTAAAGCAAAGCTCATTTTACACTCTCCAGTCACTAATACACAAAGTGCAAACCTCTATATTCCCTGATAGTTCCTCAATAAAAGTAAAAATACCAGCCTTCCTCCACGTACAAAAAAGGACATTTTGATTTGTTGCTTGTAGCTTATTGATTTTCAGTTGTTCAAGTATAAGTGAATCTATAAGACTTCACCTCTGACCACCGTGCATGTGCTTTTATGTTACAGAGCGGTTTCAGGCAGTAAAATGTCAAAATAAACAAGATAAACAGGTAACTGTGACAAGTTTTCCCAAGGGCAGAAAAACATTATCAGCACCTGCTGCATTTTCCATCTGCTCTGAAGTACCCAGGAGAAAAAAACAGAACTTTTATACAGTCAATACTTTTTAAGTTATGATTGGTATTTATTCCTTTAGGAAAACCCAAGCTGTACACACACACATA